>WAAB01022678.1:270022-410035 GCA_013389865.1 Piaya cayana
AGTGCTGATATCCTCAGCATAAGGAGATGGAGCTGGTGGAACGGGTCCAGAAGAGGGCTACAAAGATGATCAGAGGGCTGGAGCACCTTCCATACCACGACAGGCTGAGAGAGGTGGGGCTGTTCAGCCTGGAGAAGGCTCCAAGGAGACCTTAAAACGACCTTCCAGTACCTGAAGGGGCTATAAGAAAGCTGGAGAGGGACTGTTCACAAAGGCTTGTAGTGGCAGGATCAGGGGGAACAGGTATAAACTGGAGAGGGGCAGATTTACACTAGACATAAGGAGGAATTTCTTCACCATGAGGGTGGTGAGGTACTGACACAGGTTGTCCAGAGAAGCTGTGGCTGCCCCATCCCTGGAGGTGTTCAAGGCAAGGTTGGATGGGCCTTGGGCAGCCTGGTATTGTGGGATGTCCCTCCCCATGGTGGAACTGGATGATCTTTAAGGTCCCTTCCAACCTAAAGTGTTCTATGATTCTGAAAGCCAGGGCTGGTTTTTCTTTTGGTTGGTTTCATCCATCCCCCTGAGACAGCCGCCCACACCTGCAGGGTTGGAGCATGTTAAGGAAAATGAGAAAACATGACAAATATATCCATATAGGACTTAGATATTATTGATAGTTGATAGTGATAAATAAGAGTATTGTATTAAGAATAGAATAAGAATATGTGATGGAAATCTATCTTTATGGCAACTGCAAGGATACTGTTCAATTGTCCCATGTATAGCCACAGTCCGGCTGAGTCAATGGATTGTGTATGAGATGTGAGAACATTGGCATTAGGTATGATGATAATTTATGATAATCCATAGATCAACCTATTTTTGAGTATAAGCATAGCCTAGATAAAGGTATAAGTTAACAGAACAGCCTGAGGATTTTCTTCAAAGTTTAAAGGTGAATAGACCAGCATCCCAGCTGCCTGGAACCAGGACAGCATGCGGGAGACCCAGAGGTTTTACAGCTGATGGGACTGCACAAACACTTCCTTGAACAACCAATTCTTTGAATTCTTTCTTCTGTTAGGGTTAATTAAATGTTACTAAATTCTCATTCAAATACTTCATGCTTCTTTACTCATAGAATGGAATCTACTCGTTGAACTGCTTCTCAATAAAAACAACACAGTTCAACTTTCTCTATTAAGAGTAGCTACGGACTCATCCTTTAATGAATCACAACCAAACATCAAAGAGGAATAACATTCAAAAACTTTTTAAAAAGTAACCTTTCAGGACTTTAAAAAGGCCTCCAGCACCTCGGCCATTTCACGCAGTGACCCCACCACCCCCCTGAGGTCAGTAAATACTGTGAGCTTTGCTTTACAGATGGGAAACGCAGGCTTGCACATTGCAACATGCTGCAGTTCCCAACCTGAGACCTGGAGGTGCCCAAACTGACACCTAGAGGCTGTACTTCAGAGGGCACATAACACAATTCCAGCCCTGCGGAAACAGTCATTCCATGTTCCCACCTGAACAGGGTGAGGATTTGAACACAGATCTCATGCTTCCTGGCGTGAACAGCAGAGCTCCTAAACAGAGCACACAACTCCCTGTGCACTGCAGGCAGGCACCGGTCGTCACGCTGGGTAAGACATAACTTGACACGTTGCATTCAGAACATTGCATGGTGCTCCAGAAACACCTGAGGGGGAGCTCCCAAGAAACCGAACTAGAGCAAAGGGCAACCAGGGCCACAACAGCACCAGAATCAAATGGAGGAAGTTCTCATGCAGCTGTCGGGAAGCACAAACGCCTCACAGACTTGAGGTGCTATGGACTGGACAGCCACTGCTGATCAAAACCACAGGGTACAGCATAACACCACCATTGTGGTTTAGTCCTCAGAATCACAGAAGTAGTCTTTACGTGGACATATATCCTACTGAGATCCCAGGAACTCCTATTCACTGGCGTAGTACTTGATAAATAGATCTGTCAGTCAAGTGTAAAGTCTCATTTAAATGATGCCAACTACCATCATCAGACAAGATTAATCCAAAATAGCTCTGAAGACATTATGGTTTTACAATTACATGTCATTATCCAATATATCAAAACATGCAGTTTGCGCAAGTATTTCAGTAACATTAAAAATAAAAAGTAATCTCCCACTTTCTTTCAGTCAAACCATTGTGTACATGGCATAAAAACGTAGCAAAAGAAGGGCTCAAGTGGTGTGAAGCCTTTATAACATACTTGCTGTCTCCAGCAGACAGCAGCATCTTTCTTTTGCTTATATGGGTGTTACAAAAGTAGAAAGATACTCCATAGCTTTGCTCTATCAATTTTACTGTATTTCAGCTACGCATCCAAAGAAAACTACTCAATCCTTATGGAATTACACCTTAGCCACCCAAAGTAAAGCTTTTCATAAGGTATTGCAAAGTTATTGCAATGGCTGGAATATTTAATAGTCAAACCCAAAGTACTACAGAAGCACATCCCAGAGGTTTTATTAGCAGTCAAAATATGCTCAGTATACAAATCAGTGTTTATTTGAGACAACTGTAAATGATATTTCACAAAATAAAGAAATCTGGTTAGAGTTCTGGTGGCTGAAGTAGCTGTGAGTTGACCACTAACCGATAATCTGCCAGTACAATTTTAAATGGGGTTTCATTTACACCATGAATGCTATAACATCCCATAAAAAAGTAGTCAACCAACTATTTTCTCTCCTAGTATGAGCAACAGTGAACACTACGAGCAACACACTTGAAACAAACAGTTCAACTTTGTTGACTGAAATTTTTAACAACTTTCAGTCATCCAAGTTCTGTGGTCCCTATGCACATACTCCTATGTGGCTAAAAAAGACATGGTAGACAATTGAGCACTCTGCAGTCATCAAATCGTAAGAATACAAAACTGCCGGATTTTAAACAGCAAATTGTACTTTAATCATTTAATTAAAAATAGAAGAATTAGGTAGACTATTTTGCAAATAAAACAGCACACTAGTGTGCTATATATTAAGGCATACTTTTAAATGCACACTTGTCATCTCTAACAAGTTTTATACAATTGCTACCAAGTGAAAGGACTATCATTGTTTTGCAAAACTGAGAAAGAAATACAAAATTTCTGGAAGCCTACATTTTTAAAGTACAAAAGTAACCTTCAGTCCTTCAGTTGAAATACTATACACGGTACAAAGAGTGATTCTCCCCTACAAGATCTCTCGAGGATTTCTTAAAGCTGGAGGTAAATTCGAAGGTTTTGATTCTTCATCCAGAAGTACCAAATCTTCAATTTCACGACCTTTGTATTTTCTTTTACAGATCTTCACAATGACTTTCTTCTTGAGGAACAATTTCAAAGCTTCTCTTGAAGCAACTGCTTTGGCATTTTCCATACTTTTACCACAGCCAGTACCCAAGTAGACAGACTTGCACCTCAGTTCACAAACTATATTTTCTAGAGAGCTCTTATTTTGAGGCAAGTCTGCAAGTTCCTTCAGGGGAACAAAAGCAACATCTAACGTAGCTTTTACAGACT
The DNA here is from genome assembly GCA_013389865.1 of Piaya cayana. NCBI lineage: Eukaryota > Metazoa > Chordata > Aves > Cuculiformes > Coccyzidae > Piaya > Piaya cayana. The sequence goes on from WAAB01022678.1 coordinate 273,527, forward strand.
GAATAGATGAATTTAGAAGTTCCGCATGATTTACGTTAGGACTGAAGCCTCCAACAGCAACTAGTTTCCAGGCTACAGCTTTGTACAGTCTGTTGAAAAAAGGTTGTCTTTCCTTTGCGTCTTCATTGGTTAACGGTTTGCACAAAGCCTTAGCAGGGCTTTCAGCTGCCTGAGAGCCACTCTTGGAAGCAAGCTGTGGTGAACCTGCCTGCGTGCCACCCTTGGAGGCCAGCAGAGAAGCACCTGCCTGAGCTCCACCTCGGGAAGCCAGCGATGAGGGCCCTTGCTGAGCACCGCTCCGAGCGGCCAGCAGTGAAGCAGCCACCTGAGCACTGCTCTTTGAAGTCAGCAGCGAGGATCCCTGCTGAGCACCACTCCGAGCAGCCAGCAACGAGGCAGCCACCTCAGCGCTGCTTTTCGAGGCCAGGAGCGAGGAGCCCACCTTAGCAGTGCCCTTGGAGGCCAGCAGCAGCGAAGTGCCTGCCTGAGCGCTGCTTTTGGGAGCCAGCAGCAATGAGGCACCTACCTGAGCCCCAGCTTTGGGGGCCAGCAGCAGCGAGGCACCTGCCTGAGCACCGCTCTTGGATACGGATGCTGGGACACTCACTTGGCTTTTGGAAGACAGCAACGTAGCACTAGTTTGTGGGGTGCTCTTGGCAGCTGGTGCCACTGCTGCTGCCTGCAGGGTGCTCTTGGTGGTCGGTGGCACCACTGTTGCCTGTGGGGTGCTCTTCCCGGTCAGTGGCACTGCTGCTGCTGCCACTGCCACCGCTGTGCTCTTGGCAGCTGGTGGCACCGCTGCTGCAACTGTCTCTGCCTGCGGGCTGCTCTTGGCAGCCGGTGGCACCACTGCTGCCACTGCCTCTGCCTGTAGGGAACTTTTGGCAGCTGGTGGCACTGCTGCTGCCACCGCCTCTGCCTGCGGGGAACTTTTGGCAGCTGGTGGCACTGCTGCTGCCACCGCCTCTGCCTGCGGGGAACTCTTGGCAGCTGGTGGCACCGCACTTACTGTAGTTTTCTTTTCAGGTGATGGCACATTTTCATGCTTGCTTTCCTTAGGTGGATTTGGGCAAGGCTTCTCTGCCGACTCTTTTTCAGATGAAGACAGATTCTGCTCAGTAGTATTTTCAGCATTTGAAGATTTTCCTTCTGTTTCCATGGTTGATTCTGTGACCATTCCTTGGTTTGAAATGCCTGTTGACTGGGAACTTTCTGGATCTTTGCTAATAACTTTTTCCTGCTTTTTTGGCAATATGCTCTCTCTTTCCTTTGTAGTTTCTGCCTTGGTGGGTCTCACATCCTTTCTAGTATCATTAGAATCTTTGCTTTTCTCAACAGCTCGCTTCTTGGAGGGCTGCTCTACCCCTTCTGCAAAACAAGGAAAAAACATTACCCTCCTTAGTTTCTGTACTGGGAAATATCCATCTAGCAACAATTTATCTATTTTCAAAAAGCTTCTAGCAATAATCTATGTAAGCTTAAAATTCGTATGTTAGAAACACACCTTGAACTGCCATTCTAAGTATTAGCCTACTATTTCAGAATATTTTTGTACTTTTTGACAAAAAACCTAAAAATACTCAGGTGCAAAATTTCAGGCTTTGGTATGGGGCCTGTAGGCAAGTACATATTTATATTCTCGAAGTCCAAACCAAAAATGACCAAAGTACGTTAAATAGACTATCCCACCTCAAAAAAAAAGTGCATTTTGACTACTACTATCATAAGGACACCTTTAAAATACCACTTTAAGAAACCAAGTTTCTCGCAAAGCAAAAACATCTGATTAGCACTAAAGGCAAAGTAAGAACAGTACATTTAAGCTGAAGTTCAACAGTCTACATGTCATAGAAAAAAAAATCTGCTAGAAGTGCACCAGTTGCAGAAATCCAAATCAAGAGTTCCACATCACAGACAGAATATTTACACATTGCATCTACTTCACAGGTATTATATGAGGAGAAAAGAGCAGGGAGAAGGGACACGCATAACAAAGAATTTTAAACTTCAGTTATCCCAACTAGTTTTGAGCGCGAAGTAAAGCGACAACATTCAAATAAACAAGCATTTTCTAGACTCCTATGTATTGTCACAGCTATGATCTGCTAACCATTGCTACTTGATATGCCTCTTTTCTTCACCTTGGCAACCAGTTCGTCTCTGGTGGTGTGGACGGGCGCGCCGGTCACTTGGATGCCTTCGGCCATTGCCAGCGCCTTCCCCATCACCTGCGCCGGGTACCTGCAGGGGCGACAAGGGTAAAAGGATGGGAAGGCCGCCCTCAGCCGGCCGCTTTTCCCCAGCAACCCCCCCCCCGCCCCAGTCTCGCACTCACCGACAGCCCAGGAAGACGTGGTTGGCCCAGACCATGGAGAGAGATATGAGGCGCTGCTGCAGCGCGCTGTCCGCCGCCGGCAGCTCCCCCCCGACGTTGCGCAGCAGGAACTCGCGGCGGTGCCGCCACTGGTGCTCGGGCTCGCAGGCCCCGCGCAGCGTCTCTGCCCAGGCCATCTCTTCCGACGTGCGCCCCAAAGGCTCGGACGACGCCTTGCCCGACGCCATGACCGCCGCGCGGGGCCGCCCCACACCGCCCCCTCCTCCGCCGCCGCCGCTTCCAACGGCTCTTCCTCCTCCTTCCTCTCACCACGGAAACGGAAGCGGCACCACGCAAGGCTACTTCCGGCCGCGACGGGTGACATAGGATACCAGCGCGCACCGCCCCGACGTGAGGGGCGGGGCCTCAGGGAGAGGTTGGTAACGAGGGGGCGGGGCCTGCGGGAGAGGGCGGGGTTTCAGGGCAGGGACGATGGAAGGGGCGGGGCCTCTGGATGAGGCGCGGCCTGAGGGGCGGGGCCTGATAAATGAGAGTACGGTATATGGGCGTGGCTTCTCGGTGACGTTACGCAGGCGCGTGCGAATCACAGAGCAATAGAATCAGAGAGCTTTGGGTTGGGAGGGACTTTAGAGATCACCCACTTCCAACCCCCCTGCTATGAGCAGGGACACCTCCCACCAGACCAAGCTGCCCAGCGCCCCATCTTGAACACCTGCAGGGATGGGGCAGCTACAGCTTCCCCGGGCAACCTGTGCCAGTGCCTCACTGCTTTCAGCGTGAAGAAATTTTTCCTTATCTTAAGACTAAATCTGCCCCTCTCCAGTTTATACCTGTTCCCCCTGATCCCGTCACTACAAGCCTTTGTGAACAGTCCCTCCCCAGCTTTCCAGTAGCCCCCTTCAGGTACTGGAAGGTCAGTATAAGGTCTGGGAACCTTCTCCAGGCTGTACAACCCCAACTCAGTGTCCTCATACAGGAGGTGCTCCAGCCCCCTGATGATCTTTGTAGCTCTCCACTGGATCTGTTCCAACAGCTCCATCTCTTTCTTATGCTGGGGATTCCAAAACTGGACACAATCCTCCGGGAGGATAATAATGAGAGCGGAGTAGAGGGCAAGAATTCTCTCTGTCACCATGCTGCCCACAATTCTTTTCATACAGCCCAGGATATGGTTGGCACCCTGTGTGCGCTTGCATTCTGGCTTATACAGGAGCGTAAGCTCCTTGGAGAGCTGTTTACCTGCCATCTTCAGCCCTTGAGCCTGGACACGCTGCCTGATTCCCCATCTTTCTGCCACGTTTTTGAGGTGTGAAGGGGGGGGGGGTAAGTGGTGTGGGCACAGCTTCCCACGTTGTATTCTGCCTGGTAAAAGTGTGATTAGAAGTATAGGGATTGTGCCCCTGTTCTGGGCACTGGTGAGGCTGCACCTCGAATACCGTGTTCAGTTTTTGGCCCCTCAGTACAAGAAAGACATTGAGGTCCTGGAGCGTGTCCAGAGAAGAGTAACAAAGCTGGTGAAATGGTGGGAGAACAAATCCTATGACGAGAGGCTGAGGGAACCCAGACTAAGTCTGGAAGCTGATGGAAGACCTTATCACTGTCTACAACTACCTGAAAAGAGGCTGTAGTGAAGTAAGTGTTGGTCTCATAAGTAACAAGCAATAGGATGAGAGGAAATGGCTTCAAGTTGTGTCAGGGGAGGTTTAGATTGGATATAAGGAAAGATTTATTTACTGAAAGAGTGGTGAAGCATTGCTACAGGCTGCCCAGGGAAGAGGTGGAGTCACCATCCCTGGAGGTGCTCAGAAGAGGTCTAAACATGGCATTTTGGAACAAGGTTTAGTAGGCATGGTGCTGTTTGGCTGACAGTTGGACTTGATCTTGACATCTTTTTCAACCTTAATGATTTGATGATTCTATGATCTTTCTGCCTATGGATACATTCCAGCCTTGCAGAGGTAAGAGTTCATGGGATCAATTCATATTTTTGCTCCCTTGGTGTGTGATAGGAAAAGCAGTGGCAAGAAAACGGGTGGTTGTAGCATTTTAGAGGGAACATTAATAAATGAGGGCTTCTAAGTATGGGGCCCGCTGGCTACAAAGTATTCAGATAATTGCTCATGCAGCTGCATAGCTGTCTTCACATGGCAAAAATTTACCCCAAGATTTTATTCAAGACCAGTTGGAGAATTCTGTTTGAAAAAGTAATAAACACACTGGAAATATCCCAGGTTTCAGTATGCCAAGATAGCGCTTGCTGAATTAATGCAACAGGGGAGAAAGTTTTGAATTCCAAAGGGCTGCCCCAGGAGACCTGTATTGATTTTCTGCCCTTGAATTAGAAGTCAGTGCTTGCTTAAGTTTTCAATTTTTAACACCTGTATGTCATCATGATGTGAACTATAAAACAGAGAGCATTTAAAGGAGGAGTGTTTCTCCTTAAGCAACTTAATGTCTTATTTCATTAAAATTATTATGTAATGGTTGAACTTGTCCTACCTCTGTGATGCAAACCCAAGTTATTAAGGAAACTAAGCCAGAAAAAGATAGTCCAACGTGCTTTTGCTCAGATTCCATTGCTAGAATGGAAGTGCTCTTCCTCCACTTTCTTGGTTAGCCCACACAATTTCAATCTTGTGCACTGACAAGAATAATTCAGTGGTAGAGGGTGAATGAGCAGTAGTGAGTGGGATGGGACCTGATAAACTTTCTGTTGTTTTGTATTTGTGTGTAGAGGAAGAAAAGGCAGGAGTTTGTACACTCTCTGGTGTGAGTGTCTTGGAGCATTAGATTTGTTTAGAAACACCATTAGAACATTTAGAAACAGCTCTATGCTCACCAAGGGTGTAGTGCTACCCATCTGTCTCCAGGCATTTGTTGTAGCAGTCCTGCACGAAGTTATCTGGTAATGTAGCCTGACATATATGAAGGGCATGATCTGTCACATTAAGGTTTTCACCTAGAAATGAGGTGTGCCTGTCTCCTAGACCTCTGAGTCTGTGATACTGCAGTTCTTGACTTCATTATCAATACAGGCCCTAAAAGGGAACAGAGACTGGAATTCCTGGCAAATACAGGTTTGAGTTTGCATTCAGGTGAGATTGTCCATGCTGGCAGCCTGTTTGTTCATACTCTGCAGTGAAACAATTTGTTTTTTTAATAAAGCCAGTTGGGACTGGCTTTGTGATGTGCCCCTCAGGGGCAGCAGGAATTCAGCCAGGCCTGAGTAGCTGTTGAAGGACCGCCTGGTCTGTACTCTTGCAATGGTAACAGAGTAGACTCCACAGCCTTGAATGCCGTCTTCTCCTCCACAACCATCTAAGCTTCCGAGTGAAGTGACTAAGAACTGAAAAGGGTTAGAAGCTAGCAGGCGATAGGGGTCATCCTGTACACTCAGAAGGGTCCCCAGAAGTCATATTCTGGAGTTACTGAGTGAACATCAGTTCCTGAGGCCAAACATCAGAGTAGACCTCTGCATCTCAGAGTTTTACATCTGCTTTTGGTCAGCCCACATGTATAGGGACTTAGTTGTGAGTCCTGGACTAGTGCAAGAATGCATTGCTTTAGGGATCACTGGACACTCAGTGCATCTACAAAGTTTAGTACATTATCTGGTCCTAGGGTGGTGCAAGGACTGATTAGAACAACTTTTTCTTGGCCAGTTTTTGGAGGACAAAGGAACTGAAAGCCATTTCATCTCTGCCCACTGACTATATGTGTGAACACAAACATAGAATCATAGAACCACCAGGTTGGATGAGACCCACTGGGTCATCAAGTCCAACCATTCCCACCTGTCTCTAAACCACTCCCCTCAGTACCTCATCCACCCGCACCTTAAACACCTGCAGGGAAGGCAAGTAAACCACCTCCCAGTCAGAGGGCAGTCCTGTATGCTTTTGGATTGTATCACAACAGCTTTTGGCTGTAGTGAGCAGCTTCTATGATCTGGTACCTTACTGGTATCTCATGCTGTTAGTTGGATAATTTTCTGTAATGTTCTCTAATGTTCCTTCTGCATTAACGTAGCTTTGCCATTGGTATAGAGGTAACTTAAACCAAAATTGAGTCTTTTTTCTTCCTGCCTTTTTTTTTTCCAGACATATTCTTTCTAGTTTATTGTTGTGTGCTTGAATCATACTGGAAACACACTAGATCCCAGCCCCAAACTGTGGGATGTCACACAGGTGAATGCACAAACAAATATAATTGTATTCCCGCAATGCTCTAGGAGCACTGGAGGTATGTGTTGATTAAACAAGTGTGTTTAGTAGCAAAGAGAGGAAAACACTGCTGTTAATTTAAAAAAATGGGAAACACGTAGCGTTTTCATTCTCACCAGGAAAGGCAATTTTGAAGTTAAACACCTCATTGATGGTGCTAATACTATGCATTTAATTTTCAACATTGAAAGGAGAGATGTTTTTGTTCCCACTAGGGAAGGAACTTCTAAATGCCACATTGACAGTAATGTTGTTAGAGTCATTTGAGGCTTGATAATAACTTCTTTTGGCAAGATATAACTAAAATCTCAAGGTGAATCATACCGGTGTCTGTAATCACAGCATTGCACCTGCACTTCCTGTATAATAAATAAAGTTTCTTTCTGCCTTTGTAAACTAGTGAATTATTATTTCTTCGAAGTTGAGTCCTGCTGAAACATGGAGGGCAGTAGTCCCATTGAGTTCAATTATGTTCTGTGCAGTTAAGGTTAAAATACAGTGACACTCTTTATTCAGCTTAATATGAGAAGTGTGGCCTTAACATCATAGCAATGCAAAGATAAAGCTCTGAGTTATTGCCACAGAAAGGCAGTAACAGTGGGATCTTACTGGCCTGGCACAATAAATCCTCTGAGCACCATCTGTGGGTTGCTCCCTCTCATAAGGAGTAAGTACACAGTTGAGATCCCTGGCTTAAGTTCATCAGAAATGCAGCTTGAAGAAGGATGGGGAAGAGATGTTTTGATGTATCCTAAAATAATGTATGTGCTTTGCTGGAGCAGAGCTTTAAAGGCCTCCTAGTCAGGTAAGGGACAGCACTTCAGGGAGATGTGTCTGCATGTGCCAAGGTAGCCAGTCACTGCTGTTCAGTAAGCTAATCCTTGGGATAAAAGAAAATACTTGCTGAAAAAACATTAATGACTATGTAGGCTTCTCGATGTAAGGGAGGTTAGAGTAGATCTGTGCTTTTGATTCAGCACTGTTATACAGCTGCTGTTATGCTACTGTAAGCAGTACTGGATTACTAAAATGATCCACTTTTCTGAGATTCCTCAACTGAAGAAAACATGTCGTGTAACTACAATGGATAAAACTAAAGGTAAAAATAAAGAGCTTAGTTGATGATCATTTTCCTTTACACATATGTGCATTATTACTAGCTTAGATACTATCTTGCATTTAGGAATATGTTAGATTTGAACTATGTGACAATGCCTACAATTGGGTTGTGAGTTGGTTTTCTGTGAGTTTCTTAAAATTGACTACAGCTGAAGGTAGCACACTGCTTGCTGAGTTTTGTTTGCTAAGCTGTGCTTTAGGCAGCATACCACTTGCTAAAGGTCCGTGGCTTGGCATGAAATTTACCATCCTGAAGATGGAAGTTTAGGATGACTTTACTGCTAACAAACATGATCTAAAACCAAAGGCAGGAAAAGAAAGGGGCTTTGTCTTGGATAAAATATCACAGAGCTCTTATCTTTGAAGTGCTTAAATGCCTTTATGCTCTAGAGCAGACTTGGAATTTATCATCAACAACTGAATTGGGAGGGGACTGTTTGATCTTCTGACTACATTCAGCATAATTTATAAGCCTTTGCAGAAATGAACTTTCCACATTCCTGATTTAGCATGTGCAGCATCCTTGCTACTGCTGGGGTGCAGGGACCAAAAGGGGCCTCTCTTTGCTGCTCTGGACTGGGTGGGTCTCTGGACTGAGAGAGAGGCTAAGGCACCATCCCCTCTGCTCCCAAAAAGCTGCTGTTGTTTCTTCACAAGTGATTGATCATGTAGGATAGGAATAGTGAGGGGATAAGGATCTTACTGAGGGCAGGGAAGTAGTAAGTACAGAGGCAGGGGAGATGGTGAGACTGAAACTACTACTAGGGAGTAGAAAAGCTTAATTTGCTTAATTTAAAGGAAATTAAATTCTCAAGGAGAAATGAAGGAGAATGGATTCAATGCAAGAGGACAGGTACATATAGATGAGGAATTGGAAGGAGACTGTATCCCAGGAGTCTCAGACTATGAGAAATGAGAGAGGATAGATGTGGAAACCAGTGAGGAAACCAGAAGAATGAGAGTACATTGGCAGAGCAGACAAAATCAAACAGAATCAAGTCTTGGCTCTGTGAAAAGGGACAAGCTGTGATGGGAAGGGGAGCATTGACAGACGAACCACTGGGATTTGAACAAAGACTTGGAGAAAGGAAAGTTAAAACTCAGAGAGCACAGACACATTAGCATTTCAATATTTTTTTCTGTTGCAGCAGGCATCTGGTAGGGGAAGTAAGACCAAGGAAATATTCTGCCATTCTAATTTAGCATAAGATATTTCCTTGTCTTTTCTGTGTGTTATAAAGGAATAAAAGAGGTAGAAGTCCATTTATTTGCAGAAATCCATCTTGCAAGCCACATTTAACAATTTTTATGTAGAAAGCCTTAGGCCTTTGGCAGACAGCTCTACCCTAGAGTTGGAAAAAGCAAGAAAACAGCCTTAGGAATCTTAATGCAAATATTGGCATGAGTTCATTGTAATTCAAGAGGCTTCAGGAAAGCACTAAAAGGGCAAGGAGGTCTTATCTGAAAAAGAATCTATTATGAGGCTATAACATACTGAACTTCCGTTTATATGTGCGTATATTCATCTATAACATGTATGCATGTCTACATGCACATGCGTATGTAATACAATACAAATATACGTGAATGTGTCTTTAAAATGCTTCTGTTATTGAGAATGCAAGCACCTATAAATCTGCTCCTTCAGTCAAACTATTAATGCCTCAGAGAAAAAGAAAAAAATACAACTATTGGCTTGGGTTGTGAGTAGGTGTATTGCACAAATGGAAGCTATTAAATCTTTATACCACACTGTACCAGTATGAATTTTGTATGTGGTACATATTTTGCAGACACAAATAACTGTTTTAGAAATGATATAGGGAGCTTTCCTGAGACTCCAGGCAACAATGTCAGATCTAATTTGAATTATTGCTATTGAAAATCATGGATCTGTTTTTCATTATTGTTATACCAATATCCCTGACAACCTGCAATTTACCTGGTGTGAACAGCACCTTCTAAAAATATAGAGCTGTTTTGTCTACTGCGATATTTATCTATGTTCTTGTGCAGAGGCGTGGTATTTCACATAAATTCCACTGGATGGCACTGAAGGAGACAAGATTGTGTGGAAATATCTCTAGAAGTCGAGTGTAAATCCAAAGAAGTGAGAGTGGTTTACTTTTTCATTCCATTACTGAAGTAGACAAATGTGGACTCATTTTCCATCTTGATGTAATAATTTGTCATCAAAACCAGCTCTTAAACACTCCTAGCTGTAGTTCTAGGTTTTGACAGTAGCAGAATTACAGTGGAGGCAGAGTCAAGGCTTCTGAATCCAAATAGCCTTTCTCCCTTCAGAAAGGTAAAGGCTAAAAGATGCAGCTTTGGACCATTCTAGATTCTTATGTGAAGGTTTGCAAAACATCTGAGCAATTTTTGGCCTGTGCCCTCCACAGCAGAGCTGTCAATACCAGCCACTTCTACGACTATGAGCAAATGTAGGTGTGTTAGCTTTTAAGCTCACTTGAAAAAAACTACATGGGAATTCACTCAGAATTAAAAGTTTCCACCTGTTGAGGAAATGTACAGTGTTTCAGAAAATGTCCTGATTTGAAACTCCATCTGCAGTTCCCGCACAGGGACCCTTGTTTTTCCCTGGGTAGGGACTTTGTGATCCTGCCTGGAAGGCACACCATTACTCTCTGTCAGTCAGACCTGTAACCTGGAAGTCATCTTTGACTCCACTCTCTTTTTTGACCTGTTTATCTTGATGTATATGAATTTTGTTTCCTTTTCTTCTCCAAAGTCTCTTCTTATCTCTGGCCACATCACTGATGTGCTTTTTTAAGGCTTTTGTTATCTCTCGTCCTGCTTATGACAGCTTTTTTCCCTATGCCTGACCTGACCTGTCAAAAAGGTCCCTTGAAACACTATTCTTGCACTTATCTCCCTGGCCTATTTCTGTGGCTTCTTTTTGTACTTACCTCTTTAGTATATCTCCATACATTTCCCTGTCTCTGTAAGCCCTCTGGTCCTCTGAGAGTGCAGTTTGACAATTTTTTTGGCAGCTGTGCTGGCCTAAGACAATTTCTGCTCCCAGCCATTCAGTCCTATCTCTTTGATATACCCACTAGTTTGCTGGCATAGTTGTTTTGTTCACTTGTGTGGTAAACCAGATAAGGAACCTGATTTGGCTGAAAAGCAGCATGGGGGAGGTGGGAAAGGCACCTTTTTCAACCAGCCTATTTATCTGGTTTAGTCTATCAGTCTATTCTGCAGATGCAGCTGAGGGGCTGGGACTGGGGCAGAGACGAGTGGCGAGAGATGCAAGGTTGCAGCGCAGCAATGGCTCGTGCTGGTTTCTGTCGTGTTCTTGCGAGCTGTTGAGCCGTGACCTAATTTTGCCGATAGAGCTAAGCCAAGCTAATAGCTGCTGCCAAAAGGGTGGTGCTGTGTCCCCTTCCTCACCCGTCCTTATGGGCTGTTTCCTATCACTTTCTTTATGTCAACACTGGTGCTTATACCCACCCCAGTGAGCCAGTTGTGGGAGCTAATCTGGCACAGAAGTACTTGCTTTTTGTAGGGGCTTGCCTGGTTGTTCTGCCCATGGAATCCACCCACTCAGCAGTATCTGGGTGCTCTGTCAGCTCAGCTGCCTTCTCAGTCGCACCACAGCACTTCACAAACTTTGCCTTTTCCTGTCATCTGCTGTCCCCTTCTCTCTCGGTCTCCATATCTACTCCATCTGCTTTTCTTGTAGCTGTGTTAATGATGTCCTTTTGGTCACCCGCAGCATATGGAGTACCCTTTCCTGAAGCAATCACTGCGTCCTTCAAATCTTTCAAAACTTCTACCATGACACACATGATAAGCTGCCAACTAGTAATGTCCAGGTTAGTTGCTTATAGGAATTTAGCAATTCATTACTACACTTAATGTATCCATGTGCTAGCTTGAAATGGGCATACTCTGTCAGTTTATTTGAGAAGGTAAAAGAAATTAAACTGCCACAGAATCTTTTTTTTTTTTTTAAAGAAAATTCCCAAAGTTATCCCCTGAAGGAGATGTACTTCCCTAAGGTCATATATAAATACTAGAGGCTGCTTTTCTGTTGCTTCACACCTTGGATCATCACTCATGCTTGTGCAAATGGACGCAGCATTGCTACTAAGCAGTTTACAGTAACATCTTACAGAATTGTAAATTAGTGCCCCAGAGACAGGATAGCAGAGAGTCAGCACTTACATGAGCAGCTGAGCATAGAGGCTTAGGGATTTCTTTTCACCTAGTTGTTTTCATTGTTTCAGTTCTTTTTAGACACATGTACAAGCATATCCTAAACACATTTTATCTCAGTATTTTGGTATGGTAAGCATTTATTTCCCATTCAATTAAATAGAAAATATATGGGAAAACAGCAGTGAGTGAAACTTCGCATTGCCTTGGAAGCAATAAAATAAAATTATCTGTGTTTGCTATTTAAAAAAAACATGACAGAGGGCACCTCTACACCATGTAAGAGAACATAGGACTTAACAGAGTACATACACATCGAGTTACTCACAGAATAGGAAGCAGTAGCTGTAGACTTGCATATGAATGCTACTGCACCCAAGTATTTAACCCTGTTGGTAGGTGGTACTAATTAGGTTGGACATGGTGCTAATTAGGTTAGATACAACACTGTGGTCATGCAAATACACAGTGCCTCTGCCTCTGGCTGAGACCTGGCTGGAGGATTCTGCACATATTGCAGCATCAAGCCATATGTGCATATCCAGAGAGAAATGGTTTGCTTGTGGCCTCTTGTTCATTACCTCTGTAGGGTTTAGCTGCAGTAACAGATGCGTTTGCCATATACAGGTGTCAGATGTGGCGTTGTGCCAGGGATTACCTCCCTCTTGGTAAAAATAGAATATGCCCATTTAAGTGTGTATTTTGGGCTGTAAGCTGTTGCTGTGGAATAATGGCTATCCAGCGTAGCTGCTTCTTAAAACTGTTCTGTTTTACTTCTTAATGAAGACTATAAAGTACTGACAGAGGAGCAGGAAAGACAGGATGGTAATTGTTTCAGCCACCATAACTTTATAGAAATTGTGAATCTACTGCAAGGTCATGGAGGCAGACAGCAGCATGGCAAAGAACAAAGCACAGCCTCCTCCGATACGTTTATCAGGAGACCTGCCTTCCCCCTTCAGTGAGGCAAAGCAATGTTTCAAGTTAGAGGTATGGTCATGACTACAGCATAAATTCTGTATCTGTAACTGTGTGGAGAGTATATTCCCAAAGCACTGACTGCAGAATTGCTACCTTCTCAAATAACTGATTAATATATCTATAAACATAGCATTCTTTCAAAATAATTCCAATATTCAAGTTGTTGTTTGTACGAAAGCTGGTGCTTATTAGTAAGAAAAAGGTAAACTGAAGAAGCAAAACAAAACTATTGTTCATGAGGCAGTTCCGAATGACCTATGGAATGGATGGTAATAGAACATCTTTCTCCGCTTTTGTATTTTTTAAAGAATCTCAAGTAGTCATTTTGGCAACTTCTCTCTGTTATTTCATTTCCATTTGACAGACAGATTAGATAAAGGTTTTATTAGAATGTAGTGAACCATCGATAATTAGCCCATGACAAGTCAGGAAGGAACTACGCAGCATAATATACTTGGGCATAATGGATTAAGATTTGACACCTGTGAAATTATGAAAATGATGAAAATTAATAGCTTCTTGATGTTAGAATCATAGAGTAGTTTGGGTTGGAAGGTACCCTTAAAGGTCATCTATTCTGACTCCCCTGCAATGAGTAGGGACATCTTCAACTCGATCAGGTTACTCAGAGCCCTGTCCAACCTGACCTTGAGTGTTTTCCAGGAACAAGGCACCTACCACCACTTTGGGCAACCTGTTCTGGTATTCTACTACCCTTGTCGTAAAAGAATTATTCCTTATATGTAGTCTGAATCTACTCTTTTATAGTTTAAAACTATTACCCATTGTCCTATAACTACAGGCCCTGCTGAAATGTTTGTCTCCATCTTTCCTGTAGGGCCCCTTTAAATACTGAAAGGCCACAGAAAGGTATCCCCAGAACCTATTCTTTTCCAGGGGAACAACACCAGCTCTCTCAGCCTGACCTCCCAGGAGAGGTGTTCTATCCCTCTGATAATTTTTGTTCCTCCTCTAAATGCGCTCCAAGAGGTCCATGTCTTTCCTGTGCTGAGGGCTCCAGAGCAGAATGCAGTACTCCAGGTGGAGTCTTACCAGAGCAGAGGTGAAGAATCACCTCTGTTGGCCTGCTGGCCACAATTCTTTTGATGCATCCCAGGACACGATTGGTTGGCTTTCTGGGCTGTGAGTGCACATTGCTGGCTCATGTCTAGTTTGTCATTCAGCATTACTCCCAAGTCCTTCTCTGCAGGGCTGCTCTCAATCCATTCATCCCCCAGCCTCTATTGACACTGGGAGTTGTCCAGCCTGTGTGCAGGACCTTGCACTTGGCCTTGTTGAACCTCATGAGGTTCTCATAGGCCCATTTCTCCAGCTTCTCTAGGTCCATCTGCATGACATCCTATCCCTCAGGCACATCAACTGCATCACTCACCTTGGTGTCATCTGCAAACCTGCCAAGGGTGCACTCGATCGCACTGTTTAAGTCACTCATGAAGATATTAAGCAGTACTGTTCCCAAAATGGACTCCTGAAGGAAACCATTTGTAACTGGTCTTCATCCAGACATTGAGCCATTGACTTCTGCCCTCTGCATGTGACTATCCAACCAATTCCTCATTCACTTAACAGTCCACACATCAAACTCATCTCTCACCAATGTAGAGAGAAGGATGTTGTGGAGGACCATATACTTTTCTGGCTGACAACCCTGTAGAAGCTCCTTTTATTATTCTTTTCTTCCCTTGCCGAGTTCAGCTCCCAACTGCACTTTGGCCTTCCTTACCACATCCATACACAACTGGGCAGCGTCCCTGTACTTTTCCCAGGATAACTGTCCCTGCTTCCACTGCCTGTGCATTTCCTTCTTGCCCTTTAGATTGAACAGTAGGTCTCAAATTTGTTGGTGGTGCTTTGTAAATTTTTTAATGTCAGAGGGAAGGATCCAGTTCCCTGAAGATTTGAACAATCATTGAAGACTTTATAATGTCATCAACCTTTTTTTTTTTAATCCAATGTGTAACAGTAATAGTGAACACATCATAGCAGGAACATAGCTTTTAGAAAATGATACTGCTAAGTGAAGGGTACACACAGAGTAAGTAGTCAAGAAAACAAAGTTGGGTATTTTTTCATTTTTTTAAAGATCCTTTTTGATCTTATCTTCAATTAGGTCTTTTTTCCACTGTGTCTTCTAGAAAATTTATGCATGCACAGCTAGATATCTCTGACTTCTGAAGTCATGGCACTTAGCAAAATGCTTTTAAAGAGAGATACACGAAAGGCAATATTATCCATGAAAATTTTGTAAATATTTATGGGCAGTGTGTATATATATATATATAAAAATTTAAAAAATCCATCTGCTGCTAGCAGATGATAAATATTTAGCTCAAATTTGTGCCTGAGATACAAGGGCACTGTTTCTTCCAGAAGGGACTTTATAAATTTGATACTGTAGACCTAGCCCCAGTTCCCCAACTCAAATGGCATAGCAGGCACCCTGTTGGGATGCAGTCATAGACTTGTACAAGAGGGCTTCCTAGCTAGAAGGCCATAAGCAATCTTGGAGATAACTTTGCCTGGTCTCCTTTAGAAGTTTTTGTGGAGGCTGGACTGATGTATGTATCCTGGGAAAATGTCCCATTTTCCCTTAAAGACTGCACGCAGTGGTGACTCTACCACCTCCCCTGCTTAGTTGTTCCAGTGTTCAGTTACCCCACTGCCAAGAAATTGCACCTTATTTCAATCTTGAATTTGTCTAAATCCAATTTCCAGCCATTAAATCTTGTTATGTTTCCGTATGCAAGATTGAAAAGCTTCCTCTACTATCAAGTATCTTCTCTATATGTTCATATCTGTGCACAGTGATCCAGTCACCAATCTTCTTTGCTTTAATAGATTTTATAAACCTTATACCCTAGGGATTGTTTTTCAATCTCTGGATCATTTTTACTGCCCTCTATTTTTTTTCTAGGGTTTACACAACCTTCTTGAATCTTAGAATCACAGAATAGTTTGGGTTGGAAAGGGCCTTAAAAATCATTTAGTTCCAACCTCCCTGCTATGGGAAGGGACACCTCCCACCAGACCAGGCTGCCCAAGGCCCCATCCAACCTGGCCTTGAACACCTCCAGGGATGGGGCAGCCACAGCTTCCCTGGGCAACCTGTGTCAGTGCTTCACCACTCTCATGGTGAAGAAATTCCTCCTTATGTCTAGTGTAAATCTGCCCCTCATTAGTTTAAAGCCATCCCTCTCATCCTATGCCTTTATAAACAGTCCCTCTCTAGCTTTCTTGTAGACCCCTTCAGGTACTGGAAGGTCGCTATAAGGTCTGCTTGGAACCTTCTCTTCTCCAGGCCACACAACCCAAACTCTCTCAGCTTGTCCTTGTATGGGAGGTGCTCCAGCCCTCTGATCATCTTTGTAGCCCTCCTCTGGACTCTTTCCAACAGTTCCATCCCCTTCTTATGTCAAGGATTCCAGAACTGGACACAGTACTCCAGATGAAGTCTCACAAGAGAGGAATAGAGAGGCAGAACCACCTCCCTTGCCCTGCTGGCCATCATTGTTTCGATGCAGCCCAGGATACAGTTGACCTTCTGGGCTGCGAGTGCACATTGATGGCTCATGTCAAGCTTCTCATCGACCAGCTCCCTTGAGTCCTTCTCTGTGGGGCTGCTCTCAATCACATCATCCCCCCATCCTATACTGAAACCACAAATTGCCCTGAGCCAGGTGAATCATGGGCACTGTATTTTCTGATGCTTTGTGTAAAGCAAGGTCACATCCTAATGGTTATTTCCTTCTTTTCGTACTGCCAATAAACAGTTATTATATATTACAGCTGACATTTGCTGGATACATTGCATGTGTTGGTAGATACAGTCTCTGGAACTGTAGACACTTGCACTCTGAAAGTGTGTTTGCGTTACCCTAATGTGTGCTGTGAATTAAAGGAACAATGCCTGCCAGATCTTCTGTCACATTATTTCCCTTTTTGCTGCTTTGATGATCCGTTAGCACTACTAATACATATAAATCTTAATCTCACATTTTCTAAATAAAGAGAGAAAGACTACATTGTGAAAGGTGAATTTTGTCCTTTCCATAGGAGAGCTCCTACATTAGGAAGAAAAACAGAGTCACTATTCTATTTCTGTGCTCAGAGCAGGAGGAATAAGGGCAGAGAAGCACTGAGGGAATGCAGTGGCAGTCTTCTGAGAAAGCTCTGAGTGACTGCTTTCCAGGGCACCTGGAGAGGGGAAATAGCATCTGGTTAGGAGTTTTCCCCAAGAAAAGCTGAAGTTTAACAGAGCTGGCTGGCTTAAGTTAGGACAGATAAAAAATAGCTGAGAGAAACTTTGTCATTAATAGCTTGTGAAGGTTTAAAATACACTTATTAGTAGAGTTAATTTAGCATGTGTACCAAACTCACTGTGAGTACTGATGTGTGGCTGTAGCACTGGTCTATCCTTGAAACAGGGAATTATATAGACATGGAAACATTGTTTGGGAGGGACATATGGAAATCATCTACTCCAACTCTGTGCTTGAAGCAGGCTATCACCAACACTCACTCAAGAATGGATCATCTGAAAATTTTATCCACAACTCCTGCAACTCCCTATGTACTGCATCTATCCACTTTTTCTTGTTCTGCCATCAGACAGACAAATCTTGTTCAGCCCTACCATGAACTTGATCAGAGAACAGCCCTGGCTGAAAAAAAACTCTGCTTTTCTTAATCCAGACTCCTTGAGCTTAATTAGGCCTTTGATCCTGTCCATCACAAGGCTGAATGACTGTGGGTGCTGGCACAGGAATGGGACAGGAGCAGATATGAGCATTCAACAGGAACTGCTCACGAAGCACAGCCTTACAATGGAACCACATAGCCACTCTAGCAGTTTGCCAGTGCAGAAAGTGAGGTTGTTCTACTTCTCCCCTGCCTCCTTGACCATGCATTTTCACTTTTCTGGTGGCCATGGCACACTGAACTAGAGGAAAAAAAATCTCACCATAAAAAGTGAGGAGGTATTGAATGGTTTATTGAGTAGCAGTGCTAATTGAGGCAGACTTGTATGGAACTGCCCTTTCAGTGTGGCATGGCTTTGAGCTCCCCAGCTGGCAATAAAGAACCTTGTGACTGCTAGCCCAAGAAGGCAACAGAAAAGCCACTCACTCATCCCTTCCCCTTTCTGACTCCCACTGTGAGGAGAATCAAAAGAACAAAGGCAAAACTTGTGGGTTGATATAAAGATAGTGAGGAATCATTCTCCAGTTACCATACAGGCAAACCAGATCTGACCTGGGGAAAAAAAAAATCAATGTAATTTATTACCAATCAATCTAGGGCAAGATACTGAGAAAGAAAATCACATCTACAAAAGAACACCTTCCTCTCACCTCTCCATTCTTCCCGAACTTCACTTTTACTCCCTATTTTCTCTGCCTCCTCCCACTAGTGACACAGGTGGATGGGGAGTGGGGGTCGTGGCCAGTTGTGTCTGGTTCTCCTTCCTTCTCAGTGTGAGGACTTGTCACTGCTCCTGCATGGGGTCCCTTTCCACCTGAGACAGTCCTCCACGAACTTCTCCAACATGAGTCCTTCCCGTGGTCTGTGGTCCTCCATGACTTGCTCCAGCATGGGTTTTCACAGGGACATGGCCTCCTTGGGGGACTTCTATGTGATCCATCTTGGGGTCTACAGGCTTCCAGTGGAGACTGGCTCAGCCTTGGCCAGAGGCAGGTCTGCCCCAGAGCCAGGTTCTAGCAGCCTCCAGCAGCCTCCAGGAGAAGCCACCCCTGTAGCCCCTGGCTATCCCACACCCCCGCAAACCCAACACACAGTGGCAGCTGGCCATGTGGTTGGCTTTGCTGCAGTTTCATCTCTGGAGTGCTGTTCCATAGCAAGTTTTCCTTATCCAAGTCAGAACTACCATGGTCCCTCCTGGTGTTTGTGCAGCTGAGCTGTCGGTTGGTCCAGGTTGCTTTGCAGCCAAGAACTAAGCTTGCCAAAAAAGAGAAGAGCTGCTCATTCTTGATTGGTTTCAGGGGACCGATGTGGCAGAAAATGAATCCAAATTTTATACAGTGATTTTTCAGCCAAGCTTGTGACCTGATGTGATGCAGCATGCTGGTACGTGTGGTGAGAAAGGGAAAGGAGTAATTCTGGATTGTGAATCTGTGTCCTCAAGCACTGACAACGTCCATGATTTCACTTGTTCTTTTCCTAAAGCACATTATTTGTGTGACTTTTTGAATTCACAGTAGGCCTTAAGGTTATTGTAAGATGCTGAAAGACGCCTGTTGCATATGGAGGCATGTGGAGTCAATATTCTGTGAATTGTTCAGGACTCAGTGTTTATTATTGAACGACAGCTTGTGTTTGCAGGGACTGACTCTGTGACCCAGATGGTCTCTCCCGGTCTTATGGTTTTCATTTTCTGTATTTCACTTTAGCTACTTTGAAATTTGTTGCATTTGCTTCTATTCTGTTCTTCACTACTATATTTCTTTAATGGCACAGTGAGAGAGAGCAAGAGCTTTTGCTCTTAGCTGTGCTAAACCTTTTCCCCAAATGCAGCCGCTAGAGACCCTCTGCAGACAAAACAGCGCAGGCATTTGATATTTTTCAACAATGTTACATTTTGAGCTCCTGTCTGCAGTAATTAATTAGCATCATTGCTGGGCTGACTCCCTGTGGGACTGCAGGATCATTAGCGCCAAAGCCAGGAAGGGAACAGGAACTCCCAAACCCCTGAGTAGGCTGCTGCAGCAACTGTTGGCATCTACAGAGTATTTCAAGAACATTTCAAGTGACTCTGGTGGAAAAGATTCACTTTCTCATCTTTGTGAGGGGCTTGCCCAGATCCAGTTATGTGTCTGGCTGGGATCAGGCAAATCTTCCTGGGCAAGGTGTTGTCAAAGACTATCTAAGACCCAAAGGGTTGCTCTCAACTGGTTCGCCTTCATTTTGCTGATATGTAGAGGGAATTATAGAAGACTTGAGAGGCATCAGGGTACGAACCAATGATGAAGTACCATACTGGAGCTGCTGTGCCAAAAATTAGCCCAGAATCAAAAATCTGTCAGCTAAAAATCAAAGTAAAATCCAGTCGAGACACAACTGAATCCAAACAGGCCAAAATGAAAGTGCTGGCATGAAATTAAACAACTTCCTACAGGTGCAGCAAAACAGAGGACACTGAGAGCATTTACAAGTCGCTCTTGTGAAATATATTTTGTAGGCTTGGGATGCAGTGTAATATAGTTTAATCTCTTCTCTCATCCCCCATGCCTGTTTGAGAAGAGAACAAGAAATTTAATCCAAACAAAGGATTAAGAAATTTCAATAACTGGACTACTGCCATTACCCAGACAATGGGCCAGCTCTTTAAATGCTAGTTCTTGATTGAATTGAAGTCATTGACTATATCAGAGGGAGCAGAATTGGAATGCAGAAAAGAGGAAATGAAACATCTAGGAGAGCTACACAATTATTTTACCTATTACACACTTCCAGCAATGCATCCCATAAACAAAGCAGCTCTGAAAAAGGATCTCTCCTCACTGGAGAATAAGGTTAGAGGCAACTTTTGAGATGGACAGAGGAAAGAGAAATAAGATTTAATATAGATAAATGTAAGGTAATACACCTGGGAAGAAATAACAATCCTTATATAATGCAAAATCAGGAGCTACTGTTTAGAAAATAGCAGAGAAGATGGCCTGGGAGCAATGGTTGATAATTAATTACTGCAGACAGGAACTCAAAATCTAAGACTGGGACAAAAATCAAATACACTCTTATTCTGGGCCAACACCAGAGGTTTGTTGCTACAGTGAGTGCATGGAGACCATTTACACAAACAACAGGGAGGCAGCAACAATGTGAGCAAAATATTAAATTTATGGCTATGATGTTATTAATTTTATTTGTAAGCTAGAGCCTTGACTGCTGATACACTAAGCACAAATTTGTTGTTTTATATTTGCAGAATACAGTAAAACAATAAGATGAAAGATCTCCAAGATCCAAACTCCTGATGAGTTTGTAGAAAGGTACTTTCTCTTTATGTGTCCTTATATTTAAATATAGAACAGTGGCTTAAAAGTATTGAAATTTAATCTAGCCAAAACTGAAGAAACAAACTTCCTGAAGAAAAACACTACAGCTGAAAACAGTATGGAGAGAATTAAGACAATGTAGCCATTCCATAATGCAATAAGAGGGAATCTGTTGGTAAGAAATGAATACCAAATGTAGAGCAATGGGGTTTTTTTAGATAAGAATAGTTGCTCAGTAAATGCCTTCAGCAGATCATGAAAAAAGATGTCAAAACTATCTGTGTTTCACCAAAGACCAGATGAAATATTACAATGTTGAGAAGACAGTGTCATATGAAAGCCTGCCAGACAACCCAGACAGAGTGTCATAGAGAACTATCTGATTGTGAGACCTGATGGCTGTGTATTTAGGAGTTCATAGACTTCTAGATCAGAACGAAACACAGATTGACTCTCATCCTAGAAGAGGAAAGGGGGAAACCCTAACAAGGCACAGGATGCAGAATATTAAAGGTTTGCAGGACTATTTAATCTTGTTAGTGCTGTGAGCTGTGAGGTTAATCCTGTCTTTGATTCCTTACTGGTCGTGCTGGAAAGGTGCCACATCTCCATCTATAAGGCAACGTTGGGGCGGTACCATTTCTTCCTGGGCTAGATGCAGCTTGGACTTAACCCACCAGGCTGTATGCAGGCACAGGAAGAGGCATTGATTATACCAGGGCAACTTTTTTTCCTCTGGGGAAAAGGGTGATAGACCATTTCGTAGAGTCCTATACCTCAAAAAGTATTTCTGTGGATAAGTGCAAAACTGAGTAATTATTTTATTAAAGCAGCAAAAAATATGGCAATACTATACAAAAGGCTTCAAAATTGTAATTTCACCTTCCATCTGAAGGCAGATAAAGCTACATAATTAGAAAGAGAAGGGTCACTTCCCTTCCACCCACAACCTCCAGAGGATAAATGCCAGATAAGCTTTTCAAAGACTGCAGATCTTCAACTGCAGAGGGTTTTAGTCTGTGAAAAGAGGTTTGGAGCACATGATAATTAGCAGTTCACAGCTGTATTTTGCTAGCTGTCAGAGTATTCTTTGCTATCACTGCATGAAAGTACTCCTGTAGGTCTCCCAAGTCACCCTAAATGTGTGTTGTAACCTGATTTGTCCACGTGGAACTTTTTAATATAGAATTTGATCAGTGTACGACACTTAAAGGCTTCTGACAAATCCCTTTTCCCTGGCAGAACAATGCCTGGGTAGAATGAGAAAATAAAGATTTTTTTTCTTGGACAAAGCAGGAACTGACTTACCGTTTATGCCATACCCAGACCCTTACATTCCAGGGGAATTCAGTACGCCTTGAGAATCCGTGGGTAGCCTGCTAATCCAAATCCACATCATCTTTGTATCCCCAAATCAGTGCTCAAGGGTTCTGGCAGAAGACAAGCCTTTTCTTAAGACTTGTCCATCTCTGCTTGCTCAGTTTTTAACTCCCAGTGGGAAAACTGTAGAGACGCAGAGAGAGAGACTGTAACTACAAAGCAACTGTTTTAAATTTAATTGAGCTTCACCTCTGTTTTAAGAAAACAAATAGCCACAACTGTTCTGTTTACCTAAAGTTCAGCATGTGCTTAAGTGTTTCAGAACTGACACTGTTGCTGAATTACAGTCTTCATTTCCAGACAGCAGTGTCAGATTTGTATGAATTTCTTACAAAATATTTCTAACCTTCAACTACAGGACATTTAATGGTAGGATCCACTTTGCTGGCTCTTGTTTCCACCAAACCAAACATTCAGGTCGTTAATTTGTGGACTCTAGCCTGTTTACAGTAGTGGAATTCTGTCCTGCTACTGATTTTTGTCTTTTTCAGGTATGTCTTTCTTCCCTTCTCAGCTCCCATGGCCTCCTTCCTCCTTCCCCTCAGAACAACCTGCTAGGAGCTATGTGCATAACACATATGCACTTAACACTTTCATTGTCTCTCAATCCAATAAAAAAGGTAATTTTCTTGGCTTTTTGTCCCAGTCCTGTCAATCCTCTTTCTTTGCACACCCTTTTCTTCACTGTGTGAAATACAAGTGACTTCCCATTGCTTTTCAAGACACGCCTCATCTAGAACACTGAGAAGTAGTCCTACCATTCCATAAATGATGCTGATCTTTTCAAGCCCTCTTGTACGTTCACTTTCATGCTTTTACCCATGCTGCTGATTATGCATAACACAAAATCTGTGAAAATACCCCTAAACCCACCTTCCTCTACTTTTTCAAGCATCTCATTTCTGCCCCAAGGTTTGTCAGAGTCCAAGCACAGCTACATAACTGGTTTGCTAGATGGACTTTTTCATGTGACCTGATATCACACCTTTTTCCTCCTCTTCTGTCTATAAGCCTAGTAATAAATAATAAGTACTTTAGAGTCAAAACAGACTATTTGGTTTATGCCTGTACAGTGCAAACTATGGTGAGGGTGGGTTTCGGAGTAATTTTAAGCACAATATTAATCAAAACAGAATAAACCAGATAATTTGT
Organism: Piaya cayana; assembly: GCA_013389865.1. Classification (NCBI taxonomy): domain Eukaryota; kingdom Metazoa; phylum Chordata; class Aves; order Cuculiformes; family Coccyzidae; genus Piaya; species Piaya cayana. The sequence continues at coordinate 296,932 of WAAB01022678.1, forward strand.
CTCCTTTGCTATGTCTGTAACAAACTTCCAGGATATTCCAACTTAGGATGTTTAATTTGCCTACCAAAGTTTCTTAAATCTGGTGATTCCAGGAACAAATTTACCATAGCAACTAAAAGCAAGAGGGGGACTGAAGCTGTGCCTTTTGTGAAAAATCACTGTTCCTGGCTTAGGAGTATAACCAGCCTGCACCCTGAGCGGCTCTAGTCACCCATTTTGTCTCACTTAGTGAGAACCATGCTCAGAATGGTGTGCTGGGGGCACAGTGGTGTTTTTTACGTGTCACCAGCACCACAGTCAAGTTCACCCACAATGTTTAGAATTTTGTTTTTAGAATGGGGCCACATGTGGTCCTGCACAATTCTGTTTTATGGAGAGCCAGTATAAACTGGCGGTTTCCCCCTGTTTCTGTCCTTTTGAAAATTCTATGATTTTATCATCTCGTCTACATAGAGGAAAGTAAATATTCTGTTACACGTTATACCATCTGAAAAGCTATCAGAAGGGATGAGACTGGAGGAGAATTTAGGCTAATAACTAGGGTATGCAATTTAAGGTTCTTCGAGACTTAAGACATGACCAAGAGGTGAACAGAAAGCTAGAAAACTGACAGATCTACACGCTTTCAATATTTAGCAGCTGGAATATCACATTTTCATTCATGACCATAAAGTGCCTGTTTCGTTCAGGAAAAATGGGTCTTGTCAAATAACTTTGATGTTGTTCTCTGGCAAGATTATGAGTACATTTGATAAAGATTACTCTATTGACATAATACACTAGAGTTTATGTAGGGCATTTGTTTTATTTTGCATAGCAGCCTACATAAAAGAGATGTATGGGAAGCAAACAGATAAAACCTGTTTTCCTATATGGTTGCTTGCTATATCATACTACTCTGTAATAAGCCTGCCTCCTTTCTGGTTTTTTTCCATGACTTTATTACCTCATAATTCCTCTGGTTTAAAGAGGTCCAGTCTTTGCATAATCTCTAACATCTTGAAGGATTCAGAATACCAAATAAGGGGTACAGGAACAAAGCAGTTTGTCAAGAATCTGTCATTTTCTAGTTACGCTCCAAAAGTATAACATAGATATGTCTTTGCTGGTTTATAAAATTAAGTATTATCAGATTCCTACTTGAATGAAAACACATACGAATCAGCAATGCAGCCATGGAATCAAGCTCAGGAACTGCTGATCTGAAATGATTCCAGTGCAGGGCATGGCTCCATCTAATTCACAGTGGATACATACATACCTTTAAAAATATCCATCCACCTATCATTTTCATGCTGTTGGACTAACCTCAACAAAAGTCTACGGACTGAATAGTGAAAACTGCTCCCAAAGCCCTCAGTAAGACTGGAGCCCCAGCAGTGTGAGCACAGATGCCAGTTAAGAGTATAGAGCTTCGGTCCCTCTGGGATGGCAGTTAGTCCCTGCAGCCATTCACTCGTACTAAGTCATACAAAGTTTAATCTCTGTGTTTTCAGTACAATTCTCAGTAGATTTCTTAGCAATTTCTCCGTGCAGGCACTGAAAGGCAGAATTGTTTGCTTTTTTTTCTAGCACTCAGGAACAGCACTGATAATAGAATGTCTCTATAATTGTTTAGTAGTTTGGCTAATGAAGGTGATAGGCCATGAAGTTTCAGAATATTCATGCATTGAAAAGGTGGATTATATACCCTATAAACGCCTCTAGATATTTGACTCTTTAGCATTCAGAAAGACTTGATTACCAAGCTGCAAATGCTATTAATCATTGCTGTGTTAAGTATTGATTCTAGCAGGTATGTAGTAAAAAGGCCTTTGACTCAAGTCATCCAAATAACGTACACACTATATGAATAAATCATACACAGACAAAATCTCTCTGACTACAGGTAAGGAAGGCTTCTTCCTTCTTTGTCGGGAGCCTAGGCCTTATTCAGGAATGGCTCCTGCAGAAAGGACACTGATAAGCTAGAGGCCTCTTTAGGGAAACAGTGTCCTTGGTGCCTAGGGAGGCATGAGACCCTGGTTAGAGCTTCGGTGGGAAGAATGCGTAGGGAGTGAATCTCATAGCACCCAGCTGCACCTGGGGGGACGGGTAGTTTATGTTTTGCACACTTTAGTTCACTGACCAATTAGGAGCTCAGCTTTGCAATATGTATGAACCTCATTATTGACTGTATTTAACTAAGCGCCACTCTTAATAAAATTGGGACTTGCTGACGATCATCGGATGTCCTTGTCTCCCTTCGTCAACACTTCTTTATGTGAAAAAGTCTCAAAGGCTACTCATTCGTCTCTTTTTAGCCATGAACAAGTAGAAAGCTGGAGCTCTGAATATTTCTCTGGTGTGTGTAGGAAACAAGGCACTATAGAAATTATTTTGTATAAAAGCAGTTCAACTGTCAGCAGTCAAAATATTTTGTTTTCTTCAAAAGTATATTTTGATTGAGACAATTCTGTAAGAAGACAGGCATTCTTTATCTGACTTTATCAAACTAAAGGTTGTGTAATTTGCTGTGAGAGAGACAAAACTAAATATCCTTTTTAGTGCCTTGTAGTCATCCGATATCTCATAAAGTAACATAATGCAACCTGTATGTGTTTATGAAAGTTTCTTGGGATTATGAATGTGGCTGTAACAAGCGACTAGTGTTACCAACAAAGATTTTAAGCAAAGACTTGAATGCAATAGACTTGTCTGGTTCTTTTAGCATTTCAAACTCTTAACAAACACTTTTAGTATTTCAGCCCATAAATCCTGAAGAGAGATACTATTCTCACAGGTCACTGACAAACTAAAAGAGAATCTTTGTTTGCAGAGCTCCACAGAGTTAACACAGTACTAGTTAATGATTTCACCATGGTAATTACTTTATAGGGTCTGTCAGTCAGGCAGTTTTAATGTATTCCACATGGTCTGCATTGATTTTGCTCAGTACTACTATTTTACCTGGTTTCATGCTATTTGTCTACCAATCTGCCTGTAACAAGTTCTGAATCTATGGACCAATTTCTGCCAAGTTGGAGGAGAAATCTGTTTTTAAAAATCAAAACTGGTTGGGATCATGCAAATTTTGTGACTATTAATGGGTGGGTAAAGAGAAACTCACATGAGGGCTCCCATGGTGAAAAGGTTTTGGTAGGAGCTGTTTGGAATGTCTGTTACCATTTCCCTAAGGTATGCTAGATGACCACTTGGTACATGCCTAATTCAGAAATTGCACATCACGTGCTACTGCTTGTCGAGCTCACAGGTAGGGGCTGAGATGGACTGAAGAGTACAGGCAAATTATAGTTTTGTATTTTTAAAGGTACACTTATCCTCTGTGAACTTGATTTTGAGACCTGCCCTGCACTAAGTTAGCCATTAATGAGATTTATAACATGGTTACATACATCACTGATTCTCATGTGCTTTATTCAAGTGGGCATCCAATAATGCCTCTTTTATACGACAGGCATGAGGCAGGTCTAACCTTATAGTTCTGGGGTGGAAATAGACAGATCCTTTACAAACTGCTTTAGTTTCCATGCTTATTATTTTGGTATTCTGAATATCACAAGACATTAGATATTATGCAAAGATTAGACTTTTTTAAACATGAGTTCATTGAGTGTGCTTGCCAATGTTTGTAAAGGACTCTGGCACCAAGTTGGAGTGCTGACTTTGGTTTCAATTAGTGTGTGATGAGTCCCTTTGTCCTTGAAATCATCATGTGTAATGGTATAAATAGACGAAGCAACTGGCTAATAAAATGTAAAGTGAAATAAAATCGGTTTTAATATGTTTGTCAGAGCTGGGTCATGACTTTTTTCAGCACAACAGTTGGAGTCACAGCTTGGAGAAACTTGAGAACATCTGTTATTTCTGTTGAAAAATACAAGTACATTGAGTAACTCACACCTTTGAAATTCCTCTGTGGGGGTGGAAGACGACTCCTCTCCAACACAAAGCCGATTTACTCAGGATTTGGAGAACATTTGACTGGTTCATCCTTTAAGTCTCTCATAATTCAGACACAAATGTTCTTTGGAGGGAAGCTCTGAAAAGGTTTTTTCCTGTGTGACTAATCAGTGAGATTAGTTGATTCCAGAGGGAAAGGCTAAAATGCCTTACAGATTTCCAATACATAGTTAATTTTGCATATGAGTTTATTTAGTTTGTAAAACACATGAAGTTGCTGTTTCTAAAAAATCCAGAAGAAACCTGTTTTTAAAAAAGCCTGGGGAAAGTTATAATTGAACTGTGATCCAAGACTAAATTTCTTTTGTACGTCTTACTATCTATATTGTAATATATTTTTGGGATTCAGTTTTCTTCTATAACGAGTCCTAGGGGTAAGGAAAAAATCAGCAGGAGCTGAAAACATTTCTTATCATCAGCACACCTATCACGTGCACATACGTGTTACACCCCTGGGTATATACATCACAACACATAATTGAAACATATTCTCTTTTTAATGCTTGAAATTTTTTGTTGGCACTGGGGGTTGGTTTTTTGGGTTTTGGGGTTNAAATGTGTATCCTTTGTGTCAGCACACACCAAGGGCTTCATGTTTTACAAACACACTCACATTTTCCATCAACCCCTTAACTAGCATCGGCTAAGAAGCTTGTTTTCTGGGCTCATGAAAAAGGTCTGAGTGACAGCCATTTGAGAATGAAGATTCCTGGACAGGATTATGTGCCTGAAATGCTAAGGAGAACATATTACTTTTCATAGCAGACATACTAGTCTTTGTAGCAGACTATCTAGTGAATAGGAATGAGGGCAGAGGGAAGGTGGCAGTAATGTGGAAAGAGACGTGGTAGTAATGGCAAGAACATGAAGCATAGAGGAAATATCTTTGGTTGTGAGAGATGAAAGTTGGAAAGAGAAAACCATAGCAAGGCTGTGGACTGGAAGCAAATAATGAGTACAAGTGGGAAAAGAGCTATATGAAATAAACAGTAATGTGGTTTATTCCCATTTTTGTCTCCAGACTAGGTGTTTGTTTAGGCATGAGGTACTGGTTTTCCTGCAAGTAGTGTATAATGTAACAGATTTGGCAGACAGGAGGCTGCAGCCTGCCTTGGGAAAGTTAATCCTTTGAATAGAGTGTGGTAGTTGAACAATAACTCCCCAGAAATCCTGCAACAATTCACATAGGAGAAATTTAGTTATAGATTAACCCTAAATCAGGGAGTGTCATTGGTTAGGCGAACGTAACACGAGTTCAGTTTAACTCATAATAACATATTTTGTTTTACTTTTCCTAACAGAATAAAAACATTTCAGGGAAAACTGTGGTTTGGACACTTTATTTTCCAGAGGAAAAAAACCATTTTGTACAGCTTTCCTGACCTCCTCTCAATCAAACAAGAGTATGAGTAATTTAGAGTAGGTTTTGTATAAAAGAGAAAATGACAGATATTTTAGGATTTTTTTTCACTTTTCTTTTTGTTTTTGTAGGTTCTGTTCCTTTAGAGTAGCTTAATAAATTTTCCTGGTGATTTTAATTTCTTCCATGTGTGCAATCATATCCTGGTTTTCCCTCTCATGCAACAATCCATGTTTCTCACATCTTCCTCAGTCTTTTTCCTTACTCTCATCCTGTTTCTCCCTGTGATGTCTTGTCTGTCTCCTTCATACACCTTTTCTTCTATGCATTCATCTTTGTCTTTCCTCTTCACCAAATTCACCAAAGGCACTATCTCGCATGCTTTTCTAAAGTTGTTTTAAACTGCAGGTCCTGTCTACAAGTAGCTTCTCATTCCCTCAGAGTCACATAGTGAGATGTTTTCTCTCACATTATTAGAAAGGAGGCCTTTCAGTTTCCATCTCTCCTCACTCCATCTAGCAGATCTATGATTTTATTTTTCCAGATCAAGATATCTTGGTTTTCCTTCAGTTTCTTATCTTCCAATTTCAGCTTTGACCCTAGGAGGAACAATAAGATAGTAAATTTTACCCCTTGGATGGCATTCCTCTCTAAATGAGGAAGGTTATTTCTTGATGGTGTTTAGTCATTAATAAAGAGAATTTGCTTTGCAAATATTTGTCAATAGTTTAGTTAAATAGTAACAAAAAGTAAACTGTTTGATTGTAAATCCAAAATTCCTTCGCCTGTAGTGGTTCGAGTGGTTTAGGTCATACATAAAAGGGAATTCCAGTTTATAAAGTAGAGTATTTAAAAGCTGGCTTTTTAGCATGGACATGTATATATGATGCAAGAACAATTTTTAAAAATCCTATTAAAAATCACATGTAACAACTAGAAAACAGAAGTTGCAAGTTACCTTATTAATACTTTAAAATATATTAAAACTAACTGAAAGAATATACACACTAAACTGTAGATGATACAAAGCTTATTTTTCCCTAGAGAAAAAGAAATCATGGCCAGAGTACAAGAGCAGAGATAATTAGAGATTTGTTTCTTCTCTACCTCCCAAGGTAAGGCTTAATCCTACAGTAATCTCTTTATTGAGAGCCAAATGTTAGTCAAGGAGCCTGCTGCACAGATTTGGAACTAGCATTTAGCCCATATTTTCAGTCTCTGGGAAGAAGCTATCCTATGAATTTATAATCTGCATTGTTTTAAAGAGGTATTTTGATATGTTTTTTTTTATTTTATCTTGCACTGTAATGCATTGGCATGGCTTCATGATACATTTGCTACCTTATATTGTGATTTAGAGCGAGACTTCTCATTTGTGACCAGTAAACCTCCAGAGCCTTTCTTTTAGCACAGTAAAGGGCTTTACATTGGGCATACAATGAATGGCACGCTCTGCATGTGTGTAAACTGATTATCCCAGAACAGTCTTACCTTTGAGCATTTTAGCATTGGGTTTTTCATGGACAAGTATGCTTTAGGGATAAATGCCCAACAAAACTGGGGTTCTTTGAATGGGTAGATATGAAGCAAATTGGCTTCACCTGTTATTTCCAAACTCTGGTTTGGAGCTTTGTTGTGAACTGGGGGTTAGATGGGGAAAAGTAGCAGAGAATGAAAAATACCCGCTGAGGTTAGTTTTATTTTTTAAAAGTCCTAAAAGTTAGATCTGTAGATGGATTAAAGTTGTATTTATGTATGTGAGGTTAAAATTCACACTCTGCTGCAATTTTGCATTGAAGGATCTGCAATCCACAGGTGTCAGCTTCTCTGAAAATAAAGTTCCCACAGGTTGTCCGCCACGCCTCTTAGACTTGGTGGTGCAGGAGAGCTCAGTGCCTCTCTCATTTATATAGGTTCCATTGAGGTTCACAGCGAGGTGCTTCCTTCATATGTGAAAATAAATCCACATGTAATTCTGGATTTAATAAGCACAGGCTCCATGCAAAACACAGGCATCTCGGGAACAGGTAATGGTACTTTTTAAGAGAGTAATTATGGAAAAAGGGGTACTCTCTAGGCCTGGGACAGCAGCCATAATGCTTAATAAAACAGCCTGTGGGTGCCAGATTCATACTCAATTGTGTAAATTGGATACCAATCCAGAAAGATAAGTGGGTGGTCTAAAGCTCAGTGTCTCTGGAAGGGGTGGAAATTCAGTGGGTGTGGGTATCCAGGTGACCCTATGCAGTGATGGCCCATTCCTACACTCTGATCTGAAGGGTCAGTAGAGAAAAGTTAGGAAAAAATTTTTGCTGCTTGGTGGGTTGACGTCCTACAGATATTTTTTGTGTTTAAAATGACGTTGAGATAGAAAAGTTTTATTTGTTTTCTTAGGCTGGTGAAAAGGCAAGAGTGGCCTATACTCTCTCCTTCTTTATCCAAAACCTTAATGATTAGAGCTTTCATGTGGACAGTAGGTACACAAAGTCCACTCCATTCACTGCTTGCAGGAATTCAAAAGGCAATGCCCTAATTGCCAGGCTATAAAGTGTTTTAGAATTCTGCTTACTGAATTCCCTTTTGTGAATTAAATATGCTTTGGATCAGAAGGAGTGAGTGTGTCGCTTGCTGATGACACCACACCCACAGAAAAGGGAAGGCAGGGGGCTCTGATTCTTATGAAGGACTGGTGTAGAATAGCTGCCAAAGGGGGACTGAAGTCCCTTGTGCAGATCTAACTAAGTAGGCTGTAGAGGTTACTGTCTTTACATGCAAAAAAATGTGAATTGGGCCATTCAATTGAGTACTTTCACACTGGGTTGAGAAGAAGCTCCTCAATGCTGTTCCTAAACCTAAAGAAGTATGGTGGCAGGAGTAATTTGTGTTCAGGTTTGCTGCATCAGAGGCAAACATCTCCAGGGCAGTGTTGTTTGTTTGTTTGTTTGTATACAGTGCTCGTATGGTAACTAGCAGTTTCTACAAGAACATACCTGTTCACAGAAAACTTCTCCAGTGTAAAAGGCATTCCTAGTCAACAGCAGGCACACATCTGTGAGCAAACCAAAATGATTGGGACACTCATTTGAAATCTAAGGGATAGAGGTCAAAATTGGTTTGAATAAAGTCTCTTTGATCTCAGATGAATGACTAAAACTATTTTCTGGAGCAAGCAGGTCTAATTTTACTCCTGCGGGTTTTTTAAGCACAGGGTCCATCTCAAAGCAAACTAAAATATTTTCCTGAAACTGCTGCAACTCTTTGTAATGTTAGAAAGCACCCTGATTCCTGCCTCGTTCTAAGTTAAAAGCAACCCAAAAGCTCCTTTTGTACACAACAGGAGTTGAAGTCTGCCTTCTTGTTGCTATAGGGATGAGGTGCCTAGTGCAGAGGTATAACCCTGAATCAGAGGAAGGAGACTTAATGGCACCTGAGGACCTATTTAGCCCTCAGCTGTGCTTGGGGGTGTGAGGAACTTCTGGCTGCAACAAGGGAAGGTGGGCGGGAAAGAGGTACAGGAGGGAAAAAGCTCTTTGTGGAGACAGTGCTTGGCTGTAGGAAAATCACAGCATCCATGTGAACTGGAAGAGGAAACTGGAGGGACCCAGGTGAAATCTGAAAACTATATTTATGGTCTGTGCCTTGAGTGAGGGAAGGCTGGGATTAAGTGGGACCTCTGCAGAGAAGTGTGCTGTGAGAGGCAGACTGACTTGCCCTGCAGTGGTGTTTACCAAGGGATGCAAAAGCTGAGAAGGCTGTGTTTTCCTGTGAGAAGTGCTGCAGTGAGCACCCTGAAGGAAGTTCTGGCATTTATGAGCCTTGTGCTTAAGTCCTGACTGGAGCTCAAGTGTGCAAGGTCTAGCAGGATTTGTATGGCAGCACTGGTGTGGACAGTTTTTGTTTGCAGAGAGAGATTAGATTGAACAAAGGGAAACGTTGAGTGGTTGCTTGGAAAGAGGCTAATACTTTTGATATATTGGCTCAGAAGTTAACCTTTTATCTCCCTAAGGAAAGACAGCAAGGTCTATGCATGCCTATGGCAGGGCAGTAGGTGCTATATAGCTTAGATAGTCATGTTTCACTGCTTTTTCCTGGTGTTCATAAGTGATCTCCTGTCCATCCTCTTCATATGACTGTCTGGCAGTTCTCAAGTGTATTGAATGTTTATGGATTTCTTTCTAACGACTGAGATGGAGGTGTTTGAAACTTTACTTTGCAGAAGGAGTACAGGCAACACAGCTGACAGAGTTGATCGTTTCTACTGGGAGATTTGACCATAGGGGTTGTTCACTCCATAGGCCTACCTGAACCTGGAACTGCTGACTTAGAAGGGTTAGTGGTATATACCCCTGTATTCCCCATCAGTGAATGTTAGGAATATCTTTTTTTTTTTCACCTGCATAGTTCTAACTAGCTCTAACCCTCTAGAAGAGGCACTGATGATACAAGATTTTATTTCTTAATCTAAGTAGTTGTGCCTGTATTGGCACTGGGAGGAAATCTGTAGGTTACCTGGGGCCTTTTTGTAGCTGTAGAGGTTACTGCTGGTGACACAGAGCATGTCCTTCATTGTATGTGTGATGTAAGAGCTGAATCTTCTTACAAAGCTGTTGTCCAGGATAAATCTAAATTCAGGCAATCTGCCTTGGTAATCTTACAGGCTGCTATTTTAAACTTGTTCATTATCCAGCAGAGTTTTACTGGATTTTTCTGCCTCCACTTAGAAGTTACTGTGCTTAAAGGAAAAGCATTTCATTGATTTAGAGATGATCTATCCCAATCTTGTATTGAGAAATTGTCTCTTTCGCAAAAACTAAATTGTCTCCCTGTAGTTATGGTATAAATTTCTGTCTTGCCATATAAAGTTTCTCAGCTGCTCTTCCCCTACCAGCTTGTAAATGGGAGTTTTTCTCTCTTTAATTTTTTGACCCTCAGCACTTTTAAATGGTTTGTATTAGAAATTGTATTGGTCTCTATCGCAAAACAGGACTGAACAAAGAAGCAGTGTTATTTATCTTCTAACCATCCAGGGCCTTCTACTGTGGCAGTATATGACATTAAAATGTTAGCTTCTGCTGTTTGGTAAAACTGAGATATTCTAATCAGAAATCCTACTAAAACTGGTTCGTCACATCTATTCCTGTTAAATATTGACTTTCAATTTAAATTACATGCTGGGAACAATTGTATTAGGAGTTATTAAAGAAGTCACTAAAATTCTCCTTATGCATTCTTATGTCGTCTTACACTTTTATCTGTGTGTCTTGAGGCTCTAATGGCACTGGAAATAATATCTCACTATGGATCTCTGTAATTCCCACTGGTATGCTGAAAGGTAGTATTAAGAAGATCATTAAGAGCATAGTCTTTTTATGTTTCCATAAGCTTTCCATTAATTTGCATTTAGTGGTCTAAACTACAGCAAAGTTAATATTTACAGCAAGGTAATACATTGCTAATAGAAATGAGAAGCACACTTATTCCTCCTGATTATTAATGCTACTGTCTGGGCACAGATATGTTTTCATAGGATTTATTTGTTTTTAGATATGTGCTAATGACAACTACACCCAGAATCTTGTTGCTCACGCTCAAATTCACAAGAATGTGCTGTCCAATAAACTTGACTGTGTACTCAGCAGTGAGGCCACTCTGTGTTTCCAAACATCCCTGAAGAGTGGTGCTGGTGGCAAATAGGTTTTGCTTTAGATAAATATAATATATGGACTGTAGAGCAACAATTTTGGCCAAGCCCATTTTGTATGTGTAGCTTGGTTTTGGAGGTGTGCATATTCTATGGGTCCAGCAGTGGGTCATGAGATTACAACCCAAGCATGGTCAAAAAGTGATTTGTGTCTGCCACAGTGATTGAATCAGTCTTTCTGCAAATTTGGGCATGCATTGTTAAATTTGATGATCAAACACTGGAAGGGTAGATTTGGATGCAATTGCAGGACTCCAGAATCTGGTACTCCAGGCACAAAACTATGCTGACCATACTACACCAGTCTGCTGCTTTTGTTTGCTGGTAGGGAGAGGCACAATGCTGTATTCCCAGATGTGATAAAATAAATATTTTGTTGGAATAGAACATGTTTACATGTATTTGCTACAATCTAAAGAGATGTGTTAGATTTCATCAGATGGAGAGGTAGTAAATTTTATTGATTCAGCTTGTTTCTCACTGCATCGCAGATCTGTTTTTACTGAGGCCATTTCAAGGTTCCAAAATTTGAAGCAGTTTGAAACTACTGTTTGCTTAAAAGCTGTCATAGAGCTGAGGAGAAAGAACGTTTTCTTTGACTAGCCCCAGGCTGCCCATCTGATCATGGGTTGCTCTGGGTAAGAGTGGGGACCTAACTTAAGAGCAGGGAAAGAAAGTTGAGGCAAGTGTTGCTACTTAGCACAGCATCTAGTTTTATTGTGTGCTAGTTGGAGCCTCAGTGAACTCTTGGAAGAATATTAAATGTGGGTTGTTTTTTTTTCATCAGGCCTGCAGGGAAACTGTTACAGAAGGTTTTAATCTTTTTTTTCTGACTAGAAGTCCTTCAGGACCAGGCACTAACATTTTGTATGCTGTCATAGTGTGTCTTGCAGCACTGCTCCATTTGTGCCTAGGATCACTGAGTAGTCGCATAATGAAAGGAAAAACAAATGGTGAATGACTCTATTGCTTTTGCCTTGTGCTGACTTCACTAAGGTATTTGTTTAAATGAAAGCTTTTAGCATAAATAGCTACACATACAGAAACCCATTAAAGTTTTGAGAGGTCTACCTAAAATTTCTATTTGCTTCCACAACAGCTGTAAGAATGAAATAAACACAATAGTCTGACAGGAACCATATGTCCTTTCTTATGTTAGAGCAATAACAATAAACTTGTTCTACATTATTGCGGTAGTGTTAAAATGTTTGTAAGCTGCGTAATAATGACATTTAGCAGTTAGGCGCTCAGAAAGAATTCAAGCTGCATTTAATTGAAAGCAGTCTTTGAAAACACTGTCAGATCAGGTTGTAGCATAAGAGAAGTTGTAATCTAAGAGGTAAGTATAATGTTAATCAATAGTCTGTAGTAACTTTCTCTGAAGTACGTAACCAATTGGTTTGGTTTATGAATACACATAAACTCTGTCTGGAAATGTCCCTAAGTGTCTCTCATTTAAGTGGAGAGGAAAAGTCTTTTTGGGGAAACTGTCTGGAACTGTTGTTCATCACATGACTACTGTTTGATTATGGTTTTGTAGAAATATGCTTCTACTATTTGCTTGTTTAAAAATGATATTAAAGGATATTAATATACATAGCAACAGAAAACATTGTGTATGTGAATAACTTTCTGTGTGATTTGTTTAAAAGAACAAGCCTTACTTAAAAAGAGGTAAATCCGTCAATTCAGGAGCAGTCTATGGTACCATAAATTATTCTAGCCCTCTTGAAAATGAGTACCTAGAAACAATAGCAGCATAAGGATAAACAAACATACAGTTTTTAATCTTATCCTACAGATAAAATAAACTTAAAAGTGATATTAGAACCCTTTACGACACCTTTTTAGTGTTGAGCTTCTAACATAATTTTGATGACTGTCAGCTCTGACTGTTAAGAACTTAAATAGTGGCAAGTATGGCAAATTCTGATTTCCACTGCCATACATGTAAGCCCATGCCTCCGGTTGAAGACTTGTTACATGATATTGGAAGTTTTACATTTGAATGCTTATGGGAAGTTCATAGAGGAACAGGGATTCTTACTATAGCTCTCCAAAACTGAGAGAGATATACCACAGAGGCTTAAGGGGAGAAGGTTTAGTTCTGCTTCACTTGCATTTAGTTCTTCAGGCTTATATTTCCCATTTCTTCAGGCTTTCCAGTTATGCCTGATATCATAGCATAATGAAGGTTTATATAATTCTCAGAGCTTGTTCCTAAGTAATCTCTTAGACAGATAGACTTTTTTTTTTAATTGATTTTTTTTTTCCTCCCCCCAATCTGATTAGGATAATAAAATGAAGGCAGCTATTCTTTACCTCAAGGCATATCAGCCTAGTGGCATTTGCTTTCAGATAAGGAATATAAAGCAGCAGGAGATTGATTAAAGCAAGATCTTGTTTCCTTGTGAATGTTACCACTGTCACCTCCTGCTAAGTCCTGGCTTGTGGTGATATTGACCTTGGGTGCCTCAGTAGTACCTGAGTCAAGAAGAAAGATGGCTATTATTATTTTAATCAATACTTGAAGAGATGCATCTGGGACAAATTATGATTATTTTGAAGGGAGAGTCAGGACTATCTGGAATAGAATAGGTATTGGAGGCAGGGGTGGGGAGGGAGATACAAGAATAGCAAGATGTAGAAATATTACTTTCTGGGAAGGAAGCACGAAGTGCATCACCTTCTGTATCAAGTTGTGATGTTTCTGTTGTAATAACAGATCCTGAAGTTGATGTTTTGGTTTTGGTTGGGGTTTTTTTGGTGCTTGGATGTCTTGTTTAAAGTGATAGATGAGAGGGTTACAGTGGAGGTTGATAAAAGGTGCCATTGAGTTAAGAATTGCTTGTTTTGGCACAGAATAAAATAAAAATAGCTAATGCAATTTAAAAATGTATTTTTGGATTCAATGATTGGGCAGAGGTAGCTTTGACTGTGATTATAGGACTTGAGATTTATAACTCACTTGTTATTCACTCCCTAGGATGCTAATGGGATCCCAGAGCTATGTATTATTGGAATTTATGGACAAATGGCAATGTAGCAACATGCTGAGTTGTTGGAAATTTCCATATTTGCTGTGTTTTGATGGAAGACTCTTTGTGGAAATGCATTTCCTAATTTGGTTTGGCTGTCTTGCTGCTAGCAGATTCCTTGTGAGGTTATGTAAAATAATTTTGTAGTTCCTGCTATAAAATGCAGAATGGCAAGATATGTTGCAGGTGTGGGTATGTAAGAAATTAGTGTTTTTAATCTTCTGTGTGTGTGAAACTAAATACGGGCAACTTGAAAGGTAAATGAGGTGTCCATGAAAGTGTGTCCATCAGAAATTCTAGAAATCCCATCCTGCTGTGCCAAATCTTTTTTATGACACTTGGAAGAAGTAAGGCAATCTTTCAATGAAGTAAAGGTAAAACGTCTTTTTTTGTGATGAATCTTGTTGAATCGTGTCCTTGGGATTTGTGTGCAACAGAGTTTTGATTAATTAATAAACATCAGGTTATCTAAGTGACCTGATAGTACTTGTTCAGGGATGAGAAGGAAAGATATAAGGAACAAAACACACACAACTTGCTTTTCCTTTCTGTGTTTGTCTCACCTGGAATCCTGAAAAAAATGTGGCGTCAATAGGCGATCAAAAAGCTAGAGCATTGCTTGTCTGTTAATAAAAACATTGGTGCTGCTGTGTAATCATCTATTCACTCTCGCAGGATGAGGGAGTTACACTAGGGTTACTGTTTAGATCCAAGACTTCATGCTGGTTTATACCCCAGGTATAAATATACCCAGGGTTAAATAGTGAATTATACGCTTCCTAAATTACAGATACTTTCTATCCCTGTGTTAGTTTGTTTTTTATTCATTACTGGATTGTACTCATGGCACGTTCTTACTCTTTCCTGATTTATAATGGATCTCTTTATTGAATTATTGAGCAAAACTTTTAAATAAAACATCAAAGAATTCTCTTCTACTATCAATTCTCCTATAGTCGCAAGACATATCAACCCTTAAGACTGCTTTCTTCATCAGAATACTGACACTGTTGGACTTATTCCTAAATGTGCTATGCACTAAAATGTTTATCCAATATAGGCTTTTTTTTCTTTTGGAAGTGAAATTATTTGCCTTATAAATATGCAAAATTAGATTGCTTCTTGTACAAATATCTTGCACAGTATCAGTTTTGTTGTTTTTGACCACCTTAGAGGTGTAGTAGATGCCTTTTCCTGCTCTGAATCACATTTTATAGGTGAAGAAAAAGTACTTAACAAAAAATATAGTTAAACTGCTTCTTAAAAGTCCATTATTAGAACTGAGAAAAAGACCAGAGCCTGACTGCCAGCACTTGGTTGTCTTCCTTGTTCTGCGTGTTATATAGTATTTTGCCTGGGCTAGAGAGCCACTGAATCCAGACTATATTATGGAACTGGGAATTGTGATTATTTGTTAGCAGTCCAGTCCAGTTTGTGTGGAGATCAGAACCTGAGCTCAGGTTTTCTCATGGTCACTCCTGTAATCTCTACTTCTTAATGCTTTTTGGGGATTGGTCTGCTTATTTCAGTGGTTAAAACTGACTTTATGGTTGTCATTACTGTTGTACAATAACTTTATGCAACCTTTTGAAGTTCTTGTCTCTTCCATAGAACCAGTAAGTCTGTTTTTTGCCTGGAGGGGATTAGCGTTTAGTTTACACACAACAAAGCAAAGAGAAGGCATAAAGAACTGTTATTTCAGAACCCTAAGAAATAGTTTGTAGCGTAAGTATTATGCTTTAAGGATAGATGAGATGAGGCTACTGGGAACAGCATTCAATTTCTGAAACTAAAGCGTAAGCTTTGATTCAGAGAAAATGAGATTTCAACTGCCTGGCATTCTTTCTTTTTTTTTNTAACATACCAAAAGGAATACACATTTATATTTTAATGTTTAATTTCTGTGAATACTATTAAATATGTATTCCTGCATCTGGCTATCTTTCTAAAGGCTAGAATATACTTGCTAGGATGATCTAAACTAGAAAACCCTTCCAGGATGTCTTGTTATTGAATATATTTTACTCCCACAAAAGGGAGTACGTTATACAAGCAGAAAAAATTATTTAGGTGCAGATTTTAAAAAAGAGAGAAAGAGACTGACTTTGTCCACAAGCTAACACGGTTTCACTGGTGAGAGTTTTCTGTCTGCTTGGTCTGAGGTGAGAATTTTTTTTGTAGCTGAACATGGTTTCAGTAAGTGCTTGGGCAAAATGATGAAAGAATAGTGTGAGTCTATTGAATGCAAAGACGCCACCTCTAGACTTAGGAAACCCCTGACCTGCATTTAGGTGGAAGCTGGAAAAGATTATGAGGAAATAGCACTATCTGCTTGCCCTGTTGTTCTGCTCTTCCCTAGCATCTACTACCTGAGAGGAATAGGATACTGGCTAAGCAACACTTTGGTGTACGGCTGTAATCTGTGCTCTTAATGCACCTGCTTGGATCTGGTATGCTCTGTGTGCAACAGAAGACATTTCTTATTGTTTGGGGCTGTCAGTACAGTTGAAACTCTTTGAGCTCTGTAAAGAACTGATTCCCCAATCCCCACCTGTTTAAAAACAAAGCAAGGTAGTCAAAGACAGTTCACAATGTATTCAGATACAAATTCTCTTTTGAATCCTTAGGCAACCCTCCTACTTGACTGCTTTTCATACCAAAATCTAACCATTTATGATAGAAATTATTTTAATTTTCTCCTTCAGGGCCCTAGATATGCTTTTATAAATTAGCTTTGTATGTATATCAGATGCTCATGGCAGTGAAGAGTCTCAGGTTTTCTGTATTAATTATCTAATACTTAATACATGTTGCATTTCAAAGATATTTTCCTGCTTTAGTTTGCAGCATTTCTGCGAGGCACACTCGAAGAAAGCTTCTTGTCCCAATTTGCACAGCTGACTGTAAGTCTTTCTTGCCATTACTGCTGAAATATTAGTAGGCAGCTCTCAGCTTTGTATCAACTACTGCTTCTTCCCTGAGCTGTTGGAAGCTCTCAAATTATGCATCTGTATGTCCTGTTTCATTTGCAAGAGTCATTCATTTCTGCCTTTAATTCCTATTCCAACTGGCATTGGGGATTGTGGCGGTCTCAGGCTGTGCTGCAGTACTTGACACTGTAAATCCTTCTACTGAAAGTTGAATATCTTTCTTCCATCACACTCCAAGATCTTTTTTAGCTGTTATTGGTTGTTTAGGTCATTTACTAGGCTCCAACAGTGTATTTTCACTCCTGCTGTTCTCTGATACAGAGCGCTAAATCACACAAAAGACAAAGGAGCCAGGATATTTGTTACCTTTTCACTGTGAGACCTCCCAAAGCTTTCCCTGGCTTACTTCTGGTCTTGCACAAATAGCCTAGCTCTGTAGTCAACAGTGCATCAGAAGATCCTGTTGAATTGAGAATTTGGGGCTGTTAGGCAGCATTATTGCTGTATGCTGATAAAGTTGTTCCCTCCTTTGACTGGTTTCATTGCAGCTGGTCTGGGCCCTATGAGTACTGTGGGCTTTGGAGCCTGGGCTACCCCAGATCAGATGGAAATAGAACCTTGTTTCCCTGTACACACGTCTGAGAAACTAGTTTATTTGCTATGTTTTGTGGAATGTGGTCTCTTGACCAGAAAGGTAAATATTCTGAGTGGTAGCTGTGAGATGACTCAAGCACACTGATGTTTTATGTGCCCTAGAAAACAGTTCAAGAGATGTGATGGTTCTGTAATTAAGAGGCAGAAAGTGCCAAAGCTTCATGCTGACTCACTCTCTTCTGATACACACAATGGCTCATGTGGACACGGTATTTAGGAACTGAGCTCCAGATCTTTAACAAGATGTTCCCAAGCTCTGTCCTTTCCCCTCCCTTTCCTTTCCTCAAGCCACCCCACTTCCAGCCTTTCACAATTTGGAGATAGTTTGATTGTGATTCAGAAATTTGGAAAAGGCTGTCTCTCTCTTGCATTTCTGGAGGTGTAATAAGAGTTCATCAGGGAGCTTGGTGATTAAACATTTCTAAAAGCAAAGCACTTGCAGCAGTAAGACACAAAAGCTTTTCTGTCAAAGCTATGTGGAAGGATACTCACACATTCTCCATCATATCCACTGGGGAGTAGAGGAAGGGAGATACTTATCAGCCTCCATCTTATTCAATATCTGTGCTAGGAGGTGGGAAAGGTCCTTATCCCCTCAACATCATCATAAACTAGAATGTGTCTGTGTGCTGCAGGGAGTGTGAACATCATACTAGAATTCAGAATTAGAGGAAGTCATAAACTATGTGGTTTAATGATGACGTTGACAACAAGAAGCAGCTGCTTCCTTTTTGGGGTTTTGAAATGTGAATGTGAAATGTGAATTTTGAATGTGGTTTGTAAGAGTGCAGACAATACTGCTTAGGAAGACTGTGATTTTAATTTTTTTTTTTCTGTCACTAGAGATTTCTAAAGGAAAGGTAAATGCAAACGTTAATGCGGAAATAATTGCTGTTTCTGTCATTGCAAATCACAGAATCGCTTAAGTTGGAAAAGACCTCTAAGATAATTTGAATTAAAGTTTTATTTAACTGTGTTGATGTAGTATACCATTTTAAAGTGCAATTTTCACTCTACTTATTTATGCTAATGATTTTGGATTCACTGCTTATTCTTTTTTATATTACACTCTCAAATTAAAGATTGGGGAAAAAAGCAAATTTGAGCGCTTCTGTTGTATGAATTCAAAAGAGAACGTAAAACAGCAGAAACTGCTAGCAATATCAACCAAGCATTGGACCAGGGAACTATCAATGAACATACATTGGTTCCAAAAAGTTTGTAACGGAATCAGAAGCCTTGAAGATGAGGAGGGTCGCAGATATCCTTCTGTGATAGACAACAACTAGTTGAAGGCCATTATTAAGGCAGGTCCATGCAAAAGGTTGCAGAAGAACTAATTGTTGACCATCCAACAGTTTTTCATTTTGATGGAGATGTCAAACAAGCTTGACAAACTGAATGAAAAAATAAAATTACCATTGCAAAGTCTGCTCTGCACTGCTTTTGTGCAACAGGAGTCATCCATTCCTGGATTGCATTGTTACATGTCACGAAAAATTGATTTTATACAAAAACTGATGGCATTCATCTCAGTGAGTGGACTAAAGTAAGGCACCAAAACACTTCCCCAAACCAAAGCTGCATCAAAAGAAGGTTGTGCTCACTGGTGGTTGACAAGTGGAATTATCCAGTACAACTTCTTGAATCCTGGTGAAGCCATCAGAGCGGAGTAGTATTGCTAGGAAGTCAACAAATGCACCAAGAACTACAATGTTTATGTCCACACCAGTTGAATTGAAAAGGATTGGTTCTTTTCCATGGCAGTGCTTGGTCACATGTCTGCAGAAGCTGCACAAACTGGCACATGAATCTCTACCTCACCCAGCGTACTCACCAGACCTCTTTCCCACCAATTGCCACATTATCAAGCATCTTGACACCTTCCTGGAAGAGAAGGTTTTCCATGACCAAGCAGCAGCTCAAAATACCTTCAAAGGATTCATCAGCTCCAGGATTCCAGAATTCTATGCTACCAGAATAGACTTGTTTCTTGTTCACAAAAATGCATAGATTCTAATGGTTCTTATTTCAACAAATAAATTTTACTCTAAGGTGAGATACAATGCTTTAAAATTGATGGTTAAAACCAATTATTTTTGCATCAACCTAGTAACTGTTTAGGTTTGCTTTATTTTATCTTGTAAAAAAAATGGACAAAAAAGACTCTTAATGCTTCTTTCAATTTATATGGAAACAACATGTAATTTTTTTCACCTTTGTGGGAAACCTGTCCAGGGTAAAAATATTTCTGCACTCTGTTTCAGCAGTGTTCCTGTGTGTTGTGGTTCATGTAATTGGACATATGGATCAGATAGAGAAGTTCACTTGCACTCCTTTAGGGACTTAATGTTCCGTTTTTCCCTCTCCCAGAAAAGCAGCAAATTCCATAATCATTGTCCTGCAGAGAAGTGATAATTAGGTAAAGAGGAAGCATGATAATATGATGTAGCATAAACGATTTTCACGTGAATACAGATGCATTACTCCCAACCACTGAACCTATGCTTTATGAGAATCATCAGGTGCTTGGTGCCAGGAGCACTTTCCTAATCTCCTGCCATCTGTGCATCTGGCAGATTATTACAGGAAATTCATTCGTACATCCATGTGGAATTGTTGCCTTCCTATTTAAAAAAAACAACTCAACATCGTATCTTACAATGGAAGATACTAGATTTCAAACAGGCTACTGTTGAGAGAATTAATTTTGCTTCCATTTTATTTCTTGAGCTAGAGTTCTTTTCTTTTTCCCAAATAGCAAAATGCAGATACCAATGTATCGATAAACCAACAAGATAGTGCTGTTCACACTGTTTCCAACTTCAGGAAAGATTTTAACAAATTTTTTTTTTCATCCTGAAGTGTATAGTGACCAGTAACATAATTATGACCATCATGATGGTCATGGTGTGAAAGAAGAGAGGTTTATTTTCCAAAATGAATTCTCTCTGGAACAATAACATACATGCTATATTGAACACTGACAATGGGAGGGGAAGACTGCCCCAAGAGAGGTTACTACTCTTTCATCTGTTTAGAGATAATTGTGTATATAGTAAGCTAGATGTTTTTTAGCACAAACAAGACCTCTGTATAAGGATATTAAATAGGTGTATATACCAAAAAGAATAGTTTTGAGATAGTGGATTAGGAAGAATAGTGAATTTTACATAAGAACTAGGGACTAGTAGATAAAATTATTTACCAGTGAGTTAATAATTATGGGGGATAAAGTGATGCAAGGCAAAATTAAACTGTGGAAGTTATTGTTGTAAGGTACTTTGGATGCAGCAAGCCTGTGCTTTAGTGGCAAATGCGTAGGGGAAGGGTCCCTCAAAGACTACTGAATGTGACGATGTAGACGTGAGGTCCAGGCTCAGGGATTTTTATACTGATGGACACAGTATCAATCTATCTGTATCGTGTTTATATTTTCCTTTTTCTGTGGGGTTAGATAAACTTTTGTCTAGGCCTGGACTAATACTGCCTTCTTGTATTGACAAATATAGCTTTGCAAATCTGTAGCAAGTGCAGTAACATGTATCTCTGCATTGTCTTTATACATTTGTTTCCTTTGACTCATGCAATGGCTAACTTTTGTCTTCAAGGGATTTTGTACAAAATGATGCAAGGGCTTGAGTTTATTGCAGAATAGTCACTCTCCCAGTATCTCTTGCTAGGTACTATGTAAAAGAAAACATTGGCTTTTGTGACTGGCCAAAGAATTCAAAGCAGATGTCTACTCAAGTGAACACAGGTTATCTGTAATTGGGAAATACCACTTGTAATAATCTTATGAGTTGTTATCTTGCAGTCAGAACCTAAGCCTCTTCACTGTTGTTCATTTAGGATAAAGCATTTTCTGTTTAAATGTTTGAATCCATGATACAAAGGTTGCCTTCAACTCTGTTTAAGTGTGTCTATAAAGTGCATCATACTTTGCAGAAGATATTTAATGCCCTTCCAACATACAGTCTTCGTCAATTAGTTAAAACAGAAATAACAATTACATAACTATTGCAGAGGCATGATATTAGAAGCCTTCAGCAGTTACCTCTCACTGGGTTGATACTGAACATAGGCAGGCATTATTTCAATGAATTATTGTAGAACAAATCGGAACTCCTGCAGTCCTACAGCTACACTGTATTTTGGAATACACATGCATTAGATGTGTAAGTGGATTCTGTGCATCATCCTTTTCACCTCTGCAGGCAGTATTCAAAAATCTGAGGATGCTGCTGGGTGGCTGCAGTCAGAGGGAGGGCAGGAGGAAAGCAAAGTGAGGAAACTGCTGTTCCTCCTTCCCTCCCTGCATCCATTTCTTCCTCAATAATAGCCATAGGCATCTCTGGCTGACTCTGTCCTTACTGCCCACACCCCTGAAAATAACCTAAATATAGAGGCCTTCTAGATTTTTTTTTCACTTAGGCAAGGTCCAATGGGCAGAGTCCAATGGCATGAGGTTTAACAAGGCCGCACGCTGGATCCTGCACTTGGGGCACAACAACCCCGTGCAGAGCTACAGACTAGGGGAAGTCTGTCTAGAAAGCTGCCTGGAGGAGAAGGACCTTGGGGGTGTTGGTCAACAGCTGACTGAACATGAGCCAGCAGTGTGCCCAGGTGGCCAAGAAGGCCAATGGCATCTTGGGTTNACAAGAGGGAATGGCCTCAAGCTCTGCCAGGGGAAATTTAAGCTAGACATTAGGAAAAAGTTTTTCACAGAAAGGGTCATTGGGCACTGGCAGAGGCTGCCCAGGGAGGTGGTTGATTCACCTTCCCTGGAGGTGTTTAAGGCACGAGTGGACAAGGTACCGAGGGGCATGGTTTAGTGTTTGATAGGAACGGTTGGACTCGATGAACCAGTGGGTCTTTTCAACCTGGTTGTTCTATGATTATATGATTTAAGGTGAGAGGGAGTAGAGAGAAGGGGTGGGGATGATAATAAGGTGTATATTTAAGTTTTAACTAATACTGACAAATGTTAATGGTTTAATTTGTTAATGACAGGATGCCTAAGCTTTCTTGGATTTCAGTTGTGTGTGTGTCTGTATTTAAATCCTTGTTACATTCTGGGAGGGAAGAAAAGCTCTGCAACATTAGAGAAAACAGTGGTTGCTAGGAAAGAACTTCCCTTTCTGCACCTCCTAGCTCCCTGCACCTTAAAAGGTGAAACACTAGAACATTGTAACCCACTAGAATCTGAAAAACAATCATGTTTCAAACAACTACCATAAATTTGTTTAGCTGCTTTTCTCCCTTTACCCCAAATCTCAGTAACAGCAGATGAGCAAAATGCAACAGGTGACCCTCACTTCCTTCACTTGTCAGAAGTTCTCCTGGCTTGTTTAACACTCTGGCTAGCTTGAATTTAAAAGGTGTATGCAGTCTTCTAGTTTATGGTTAACAAGTCCATATTATCTTTGTAATGTCATGTAATAACAATTCTTCACATAGATTCAGCTGGGTACTACAAATAATTTCTCTGAAGTTTACAGATAGTAAAAAACACATCTTAAGGAATGAGAGAAAGCATATTATAATGATTGTTTGCAGATGTTTAATGAAGAGCATTTTATATACGTGCGCGTGTGTGTGTAACACTCTTCCACCATAAGGGATGGGTAATAATAAAGAAACCTACGCGTTTCACAGCTCAGAAATTAATTTTTTAGACTTCCATCATTCAAGGAAACTATATTCCAATCACTGTTCAAGTGACATGAGTTTTCATGCTTATAGTAATCTCCTGTATTGACACTACATCAAAAATATTCCCCTGAAGAATAAGGCTAATTTTCTAACTCAGTCAACCCTCACTTTGAAGTCTGGATTGGGATGGTGATGGAAAAGTTTCAGCAAAGGTTGAAGTACTGAGCCTTAAAGCATTCTTTATTCTTCTAGCATAATTATGGCAAATCTACCCTCTGTCATTTCAATCTTTTGAGTAAGTCCCTAAAGCAGAAATAGGCAGTTTCACCTTGCCATGTTTAACTCTTTCAGTCCCTTTCCCTCCTAGATCTTGTCCAACTGCCATTGATCCTACATGACATCTTATTTCAAACTTTTGATTAATCTTACAGAAGGGAAACTCTTAGAAAGGTCTTTCATACCCAGAAGTACATTTCTTTTGCATACATAATAGTCTGTTGTTAAAGATGCTTAGTAAATTTCACTCAGTGTTTGAAGAGGGAAGGTATGTAGCCTTGGACAGTCTTTGCAATCCTGAAAAGCTGGTAATATACCCTTGTGAGGAGGGAGGTCCTATTCAGACAGTCAGTGATGTCTGTCTTTCTCACCCAGGAGAAGGATCTGCATCTCCTTCTTGGTTCTTCTGAAGGTGACACATGCTCGCTGAGTCCTCCCCTTCCACTGCTGCCCTCACCTCAGCTTTGCCCAGCTCTCTGCATGCCAGCCCTGGTGCACCAGCAATGTAAAATCATCAGCGGTGGCTGCACTGCTGCGGTGTATTTTCTGCCTGAGTCAGGGAGGGTGGACCAGAAGAGGGTATATGGCCTTCATGGCAATTTCCTTTCTCTTTGCCAGAACATCCTTTTCTGCTGTTAACTTCACAAAATATTCAGTTGTTGTTTGGTGACCTCTTTGCTCTAGCAGCATCCTAGCATTCACTGATGCGTACTACCTCTAGATATAATGCAGAAACAAATATTGTAGTGTCATAGATCATTACCTCTAAATATTGAGTTAGATGTTTTAAGAAAATGTAATCATACCATGAACCAACTCTGTGTGTGTTTAAGAGTTACTCTCTCTTCCCCTTCCAAAGTGGAATCTGTCATTATCTTTGTCACTGGCATATCCCTCTCTTCCCTGCTTTCACAGTGGCCTCTAAGTGTCCATAATTAAGACTCATTGCTGGGGATAGCACTAGGGTTCAGGCAGATGTATAACAACAAGTGCCCCACAAACACTGGAGTATGGAATACTTGTGGATGTTGTGGAAGTTTGATTCACTGGACTTCTCACTGGAACACTGCATCTACCCTTCCAGCTGTGTTTGAGGCTGCCTAACTTGGTACTATAATTTCAGCTGGAGAAACAAGGAGGAAATCAAACAGAAGAACCAATGTAATAACTTTAGTAATAAATAAATAAAATGCATATCAGTCTTCTTCATTAGCAGGCTAAAACATAACCGCTATTGCTCTGTTGCAGAGTTTATGACTTGCAGTGGTTGGAGGCACACAAATAATTTTTCAGAGAGAAGTCAACCTGTCTCTATAGTAATGCTCTTGGAAGCACCCTGAAACTTTAGGATCTACCAATATAAATAGTTTCCAAAANTCATTTAAATACAAGCTAGAGAAGTCAGTGTGGATAGCAGTATGGGTTGTGTTCTTTGTTTGAAGTTTCTATAGGTTTCACTTAAGGGCACATTGCATATGTAAAACTAAAAGATGCTCCAACATCACCAGCTTGGGTAAGAAAATGCTAAGTCCCATAACTTCCAGTGCAAGCAATAAGGTGGAAAGCAAAAGACTGCCAAGCTGAATTAATTAACTCACTTATAGTAAGATGCTGAAGGCCCTACCTTGCCAACTCCTGATAGTTGCTGTGTTTTACTGGCTATGACTAAGATTGAGTTATAGGAAATCTATACACTGGCTCTTTCTTTGTCTTTTACATATGGATCCATAAGATGGAAATCCGAAGGTAAGAGAGATCTGTGAATGATTCATTGAAATACTGGATGTTTAAATGAGCAATGAAAAATATTTACAGAACTCTATGATTTTCTTCAGATTAGCAAAAATTATGGTGGTGTCTGGGTAATGTTATTGGAGACACTTGAACTTCATAGATGAGCACATTTTTTTGACTGCTGGAGGAGAGTAAGCAAGCCCACAGTATGTACATGCTTATGCCTTACAAAGGAACCGAAAGCATAGGAAAGAGTCAATCTCCTATAATACACTGACTACTTCTGTGGGATTAAATTGCCTAATCAGCTCCCAAAGTGCTGCACCCGATACTTTTTCCTGCTTATGCTGAACATATAACATTTGGATAATTGTGTGGGCTGCAGAACTGTGTAAAGACAACAATTCCCTAATACTCTTTGCAGGGGGTAATGTGTTAGAGTGTCTCTCTCTGGCTATGGAGATTCCCAGGAGACTTACTGTAGTGGTAACACTTTTAAAGAAAATATGTATTACTTGCAATAAGATTAAGAACCCTTGTGTTCAGCCTGAAAATGGTTTATGGGGGAGTAAAAATTTAATTCACTTACCTGCATAAAATGATATGCATACTGACCATCCCCATTCTACTTTAGTCTAATCAAAATCAGTTTGCAAAATGATGCTTGGAGTTAGAATGAACAATGCAATCTCTCATGCTTTAAACAGTATCTCTGAAACTGTAGGAACCTGATTGTGACCTGCACTGTAGTATTTGCACGTATTATCTGTAATGAGAGGTACAAAAACTTAATGTCTTGCAGAACTGGCTGCTGAAATAGTCAAATGGCAATAGCATCAAGTATAAGATGTATCAGTTTGGGTGTCCACGGTAAGTGCCTGGCTTCAGGGGGCCTGATGCTCCAGAGAGTCTCTGCTGGCTCCTGTATGAGGCAATCACTAGCAAAGCAATCAGAAATCTCTTATCTGCACCTCAGTTCCTGCTACTGAGATTACTGTAGCTGCTTATGGTGCAGTGTTTGATTTTCCTGAATGTTGTTTATTTTCCAAATTAGCCCAAACAGTAGAGCAGAAATTGCTGGGAGCTCTTGGCTCAGTGGTGGAGAAGGCCATTGAGCTGGTGCTGAGAATGGCTGGGACACTTGTTGTGGGTGCTGAACGCCACTGAATTCTAGCCCTTAGGATCTGCAGGAACTCTGGCCTTTTACCTTTGGTGTAGGCACGAGTCTACCAAAATAAAATCACTGTGGGAATGAAACATTTTTAGTTATGAGAGAGAAAGAAAAGGCTGGAGAGCAAGAGTATGAAAGAAGGACAAGGGGAAAAGGATTAAGACTTTAAGAATTTACACGTCTTGGGTCAGTTAGAAGTTTGGGTTTCTAGGTTTGCTGAAATATTCATAAAAGCAGCTAAGTTCAAAGTTAAGGCATTTTAGACGTTGTCACTAGCTGGGCAAGAAGGCAAGTCCTGCCTGTATTTTTTTTTCCACTGGAAGGACAAGGATTCTTTTATAATCTTGCGCAGGATAGCATAAAGAAGCTTTGCTTGCTTTAAGTTAGGGCACAGTTAATAGCAAGTTGCAGAACTTAATCAGCAGATCTTACTGATGCAGGAGTCAATGCTTTTGATTGCTAAAATTTAAAGGTGGGCAAACTGCTGCAGTTGTGGCCAAAATAAGTAAAATGAACGACAACTTCACATGACAGATCTTGTGCTCTCACACCGTATTGACTGTTAGAATTAAGAGCACTGAAGAAAATGTTAAAAGTTCACAGATGGGAGAAGTGGAGGGCTACAAGGATGACCCAAGGGCTGGAGTACCTCCCATATGAGGACAGGCTGAGACAGTTGGGCTTGTTCAGCCTGGAGAAGAGAAGGCTCCAAGGAGACCTTATAGTGAACTTCCAGTACCTGAAGGGGCTACAGCAAAGCTAGGGAGGGACTGTTTACAAAGGCTTGTAGTGACAGGACTAGGGGCAATGGGTATAAACTGGAGAGGGGCAGATTTAGGCTAGACAGAAGGAGGAATTTCCTCACCATGAGGGTGGTGAGGACCTGGCTCAGGTTGCCCAGGGAAGCTGTGACTACTCCATCCCTGGAGGTGTTCAAAGCCAGGTTGGATGGACCTTGGGCAGCCTGGTATGGTGGGACATCCCTGACCATGGCAGGGGGGTTGGAACTAGATGATCTTTAAGGTCCCTTCCAAACCAAACCATTCTATGATAAGCACAACAGGCTTCCAGTAGCAGTCTGGCAGTAACCATCATTTAAAAGTCAAATAAGCATATAGCCCCTGAAGGAGCAGAAGCGGTCCAGAATTGTAGTTGTTTATCTGAAAAATTATTCAAGTAGCATTATAGAGTTTCTCACTGAATGTTGTGATGATTTCCAGAATTAGAATTTTCTTGCTTGGGGAAAGGGGAGAGAAACGACGCTGCCAAATCTGAAAATATAATCTAGTGTTTGAATGAATAGAGAGTAGTATTTTTTCTTGTTTTGCCTAGTGGATGGCCAAAGTTAGAGCCTTGCTTGTATCAGTTTGTTCTCGGAGTTGTCAGTAATATCCTTTGTGGTTCCTGCTCTCGTGCATGGTAGTTTTTCGACCAGGTGTAAGTTGTTGTACTGGGCTGGTACACAAGCTAAAGGGAGATAGATCATTTTTCCTGGTATTGGCTCTTCAAAGCTTGTGCCGGGAGAAACACAAGGGTTAGAAATTAAGACTGCATACGGAAATGAGAGAGAAGGTATCTTCTCACAGTGAAATTTTTTAATGATACCTTTTGGGATTTTGGAAACCTTCAAAAGCAGTGTTATATTTTTCCATCACCTGATACCCCATTTTGAGCAACTGAGAATTAAAATATGCAAACGAGCACTTTATCACACCTAGGAAATGAAACCAAGACTGGAAAGCATCTCTGGGTTGTACATGTGTGCATGTGTTGCTGCTGCTCAGTTTCCTCCTGCACAGCCTGTGCTGTCACATCTGTGGAGAGGAATAGCAGATAAATGTTCTCGGTGCTGATGCTGTAGATAAGCAGAAGTGTAGTTGACATGAGAACAGGAAGAATGCAGGGTTACCTAGTGGGATAAGGGTGTTATGGGATCTCGCTTTGATCAAAAAGGCACTAGGCATTCCTGGCCCCAGCAGCACTGAGTGCCAAATGTCGTTAGACGCTAAGCGTATACACTCTGTGCCATCTGGGACATGAGCTCTAGGAAAAGGGACACTCTGAGCTGGTGTAAGCTGCTACCATGGTGTTGCTGAAGTCCTGGGGCAGGTAAAGTTTACACTGGCCAGTGATCTGCCCGGCTTCATTATGGTGGAGGGATGTCTAGGATTTCATTTTCTACGGTACTTTCACCATACCCGTCTCCTTTTCCCCTTAACAGTCAGTCAAAACAAAGCCTATTTTAAAGGAAATGAATGTAGAAAATGTGAAACGTAAGGATCTTTTACAAAGGGTCTTTTACAGTGCAGGGGACATAAAACAGGGCAGTGGAAGATAAGCCATTATGTATGTTGAGGAAGTCTAAGAATAAAGATTATAGGCAAACAGTCTACCTTTCTTTACAAGGCCTTGATTTACATCCCTGAAATCTCAAATTTAGCTATTACAATGAAGTCCTGTTGCACACAGAGCTGACTTTTTATCACCACTTAAAATCTAATTAATCCGTATCGAAGCACAAAGATTTCTGTTGTGTTTTAGGGTGAGGGGTCATAGAGCCCTCTTTGTTCATCCTCAGGCTTGTAATCATCAGGCATTGGGATATAATTTTACCAAGCAAATTGGAAGGTAACAGATCAAATCCTTATCGGAAAGCCTAACTCATGGTTTAGTGAAGTCCTTCGTCCTTTATGTGAAACTTTATATTCATGAAGAACAAAAAAGTGTTTCAGAGCTTAAAAAGGGTTAAAAGCAAGGGCTTATATTTTGGGCAGCAGAGAACCAAAATCATCATAGCTTCCACCATCACTCAAGGTAGCAGTTGTGAAAGCTGCTGGGGAGACCTTCCTCCTCAAGCTTCTAGGACTCTGCTCTTAGAATGGCCTTGGTCTATCGTCTAATGATGCAATTAAGTGGCGTGCTGTTCTCCCTGGTGGGATGGGTCCTATCCTGTCTCACTACCTACTTACCCCAGTGGAAAAATCTTAACTTGGAACTGAATGAACTGGAGATCTGGACCATGGGACTCTGGCAAGCTTGTGTTGTCCAGGAAGAAGGGGGAATGCAGTGTAAGGACTTCGATTCTTTTCTAGCTTTGCCTCCAGAGCTCAGGATTTCTAGGATTTTGATGTTTTTTTCCAATGGATCAGGGCTTTTGGGCCTCTTGCTCTCTGGATTTGGGTTGGACTGCTTGAAAATTGGTGAAAGGCAACAGGAACAAAAGAAACGGCTGTTGCTCTTTGGAGGAATGCTCTTCTGGATGTCAGGGATTACAGCTATTGTCCCAGTTTCTTGGGTTGCTCATTCCACAGTCCAGGAATTTTGGGATGAGAATATACCAGATATTGTTCCCAGATGGGATTTTGGGGAAGCGTTGTTTGTTGGCTGGCTGGCTGGATTTTGCCTTATATTAGGAGGATCCCTACTTAATTGCACAGTCTGTTCAAGGGAACTCCATCCATCTTCGGTCCGTTACACAGTAGCAGAACAGCAAGATCAGTGTCAACATTTGGAAACTGAAACAAGGTCTTAAAACGGAAGGTTTTAAGCAGTACAGAAAGAGCACCCTATCCTTTTCAAGCCCCAGTGCAAGCCAGAAGCTTGTTCCAGTACCTAATTCAAAGGACGCTTTGTTACCTAGCTGATTTTCTAAATGTATGACTGTATGGGAACGTGGTGTGTTTTCTCACCTGCAGAACTGTTCAAAATTTTATTTCACAGCAGAATGCTGAAGTTTTCATAGACTGCGCAGAAAAGGTGTTGTTGCTTTTTCATCTGCAATGTAAAATCCTTTAAATGAATATGCATGTTCCCTTACAGATTGGCTATTAACGAAGGCATGCCTCGTTTTCAGATGTAACCGATTAAATGAGTCCAAAGTTAAGAGGTTTCATGTCTTTAAACAGTCCTAATACATGTGTTGTATCCAATGTTTTTTTCTGTGTACTTGAAAATTGTTAAGAAAACTTAGGTTTCTGAGATTCTGGCAAGCTTTGCAGGTGACTTTTTGTGTGTGGGATGTTAAACGCTGTGGATGCTTCGTACCCAGGAAGCTGGGTTTGCCCAGTCTAGCACACCGAGCTGCCCGTGCAAGTTCCTCTAAGCATTTCTGGCACCTGCTTACTTTATGCATCAAAAATAGCCTGAGAAATGCTGCTTTGACAAATACTTACACTATCTTTGGGTAATAGAGGTACCCTTAAGCTCCATTCATCTAGAGCAACATGTTCTGAACACATAATGTAATACTTTAACAGACAGATGGAAAGCAAACGGTATGCTTTTCTTCAAAAATAGACAAACCAACCCCAAAACTAAACGTGAGCCCGGCTACTCCCTCAGCTACTGCTTTACCACACTGCCTCCTAGTCCCTCCAGCAGTGCACAGGAGCCAAGCAACACAAAGCAGGAGGGGGAGGAATATTTCATGCTTTATAAAGCATTTTTTAAACTTTTGCTTTTGTTCAGGATGACAAAGAATTGACCAGGCCCTCACCTGCAAAAGCAAACGGTTTAGTGCTTCTGTTGACTGCTAAGAATGAACTTGGCCCACAGGCTACAGTTAGTTGGATTTTTGTTGTCTCTGCTGGAATGGATTTTAAGTTGTACCTGTAACTGTTTACCAGGCAGGGAAAAATCTCAGTTTAGACTTAAATGTTTTGGAGCTTTGGACCAGGGGACTCTGGCAAACCTGTGTAGTGCAAGATGTAGGAGGAACACAGGGCAAAGATTTTGAGTCTTTCCTAGCTTTGCCTCTAGAATTCAAGATTTCCAGTATTTTAGTATCTACAGCAAATGGACTAGGACTTCTGCGCCTTGTGAATTCTAGTCTTGGTTTGGACTTCATCAAGATGGAGGATACAGAGCAGAAGCTAAAGAAACAGCTTTTACTACTTGGAGGAATACTCCTGTGGATATCTGAACTTCTGGCTTTAGTCCCAGTTTCTTGGGCTGCCCATGCGATAATCCAGGAATTTCGAGATTAAGACATCCCAGAGATTGTGCTCAGATGGGAAACGGGGGAGGTGCTGTTCAGTGGCTGGTCGGGTGGTTATTTTATAATTGGAGGAGGATCTCTACTCCTCTCCACAATCTGCAATGGCAGATCTGCAGGACACCCATCAACAGCTGGAAACTGGAAGTAGACGACTTTAAAAAGGGTAGATACCAGGTTTTCAGATTTCTTACTCCTGCATTACAGTAAGAAAGGTCTGCTGAACAGAGAGGTTGCTGTTTACAAGATTGGGGGGGGGAGGAATTATTCTTTACTACGTAGTTCCTTTAGTCGCTACTTACCTTCGATTTTAATGATGTTAATTGATGGAGCTATAGAGATTGAAGTCTCCACTGTATTTCTCAAAAATCTGATCAATTGCAGATTTCAGTTGTGTAGGGGGTTTTTTTAAGGATAAGTGAATATGACATTTTTAATCTCTAGGCACGCACGGATAGTTGACTATCTTCTAAATGGCAGATCTCCTGCTAGGGCTGCTTTAAACAATGTGTTTCTTCTTACAGAAATGATATTAGTTTAAGTCCTGAAACAGCTTGTTGTGCCAGTTCAACAATCACTAGAAAAACCTAATACAGTGCAACCTTGAATATTGTTCCCTGCCCCTGTATAATTTATGCTAGCGTGAACTAAATGTTCAAACAAGATTCTCCAGTGTGTGTGAGAGAGAGAATATCTGACTGAATGTAGCCCTGCACAGTCTCTCCCTAAGCAAACCCAGTATTTCTGATTAATGATGAGATACTGTGCAGTGCAGAGTTGACTGTGGTCACTGTTAGTGCAGTTTTTACTTCATGAATAGAAAGAACTGACTTCAAGTATGTGAATCACTTTCTGTATAACTTACCCTAAGACTTGTCAGTGATTGATGTAACCTTTCTATAAACTGCAATGATTTTACATTGACAAAGCTGTAGCAGCCATCTGTTTCTGCAAAGAACACATAAAGGCACAGAACAGCAATAAAAGAATTAAATAAAAACACTAGTCTGGAAAAGAGCTTTGTTAAAAAAAAAAATGTATTTTCCAATCGTTGAAACACATGGAAAGTGCAGAGACAAGTTAATCTATGTGATGTATTTGCATACTCTTACAGACAAAATTAGAACAGAAACACATTCAGAATATAACCTGATTAAATATTTAGTTCAGTCCTGAGCATTTGATATTTCATACAGTATAAACATAGCAATAGTAAAAAAAAAGTCTTAAAATTATTTGATTTGTGTTCTATTACAATTTCTGCTAAATTTCACTCATTTGGCTAAACAGTCTTGTACCAGCAATATTTGGATTTTGATATATAGAACTTCAGTGATATTGGTACCTGGAAACAGAACTAATTACATTCGTTATACCCTGCTGAGCAGCGTAAATTCCACTTCAAGAGTGATATTTATAATTTTATACTCATGGGGGTTTATTTGTATGTATTATTTTAGCTTATTCTATTGAGTGTTTCAAGTGTGAGTAATCTGAATTAGTAAAAAAAAAATAAAAAAAACCCAGACAAAACAACCCCAAAGCTCCAAACTCAGAATGGTTAAAAGCTGCCTAACAATATGTTCAACTTTAGTGATTTGGAAAATGAATCTGTTTAAGTCTCTCATTTTTAAATGAGTTTTGCAAGCTAAAGCCAGCAATCCTGTAATTTTGACCACACCTCATGCTTACAAATCAGACAGTAAAACTTGTCTTGAAACAGCTAATCTGACAAGAATTTAGATGGCTCTAAATATTTTTCACAACAGCATCCTTAATGCCAAACATTGTTATGGCCAGAACTGAACTATATTAAACAGAACATAAATAAGACTGTAAATAAATAAAAGAAAAATCATAAAGTACACCTCTAAACTTCATTCTACCGACAACTTATATAATCAAATTGAGAAGTTGAAGCCGTCAACCTTCATTTTACCTCTGCATTAAATAATTCCCAATTTGTTTTTTGTGTAATTGACCTTTCAAAGATGAATGTTATCTCAGACCCAAGAAACAAAGACCAAATGGGGCATTCAGAAAGGATGTTCAGTCTCCTTCCCCAAAATAGCACGCCTGGCTATACATTTAAGTGAACTGATGTATTTGTGCATAAGAAAACCCTTGGGTGTTACACAGACCTCTCATTGCAGAATTGTCACTTTGAATTTGAGGCAGCTGCTACCGTACTGTGGCTATGTTTACTTCCATTTTCTCACTGAGTAATTTATAGCCTTTTTTAAAAGATGAAGTCCACACATATGTGGCTTGTTATTTGAGGAAGAAAACTTCAGCTAGTGAATTAAATACAACTGATTGCAACATATTAAGTAGAAAATGAGATAATTCTGTTGGCTGCACTGTCCATCTACTTACACAGTTCCTGCAGAAGACAAGACCCCGGCTGCTTCACCAAGACACCAATATTTAATGGACTTCTTACGGATGAATCCAAGTTGATGCTTCTTCTATCAGACTGCTTCATCCGTGACCCATCTGAAGTGTGCTGTTCTCTTCTGTCTCTTAAAACTGTGCACCCTTAATGGTGTATGGGGTCGATTGTGTGCTTTTAGAGTTGTTGCTTATTGTACTGCAACGTGCGAAGACTTCTAGTCAAGAACTTTTCTTCTTCAGAAGGGTTTACCTACCCACATGACTACAGATATCAGAGTTAGCACATAATGTTTTTTTCTCCTGGTACAAATACTTTAATGAAAACATCTTTATATTTGTAAACCTAACACACACTTCTATGTCTTCCTAGTTGGCAACAGGACAACCACTCCAACTAAACATTAACATAAAGATGCTCTCATTTTTAAGTGTACAGTGGATTTAAATGTCAGTATTATGAATTTGATTCAGCTTCCAGTTCAAAAAACAGCTGCCCCATTGGGTAGTCTCATAATTACAAATTTTTAGGGTTACTTGTCTGCCTGGCCTTTCTCTCTCTCTCTCGCAGATGCAAGAAACCTTTTAGTGCAGGTTAAAGTACTGTACATTCACAAAACTAAACTCTGAACTCTTGTCACTTCTTAAAAAAGTATTACAATCAAAGCAGAAGAAACTTGTTTTGGAAAACAAGGTGAGTGAATCTAATTAGCAGCTGTTGTGAGGCAGCCTTGATGTTTTGGAAAGAAGCTTACTATAAGAGTCAACACTCATACAAAAATATTGCATGGCAAAACAGCCATCTTCACAGTCTGCTCACACAAAAATAGTGAAAAGATTAACAATCTTCTGTTGAACATAATATTTCTCAATACAGTGCGGTTCAACAGGATACATGCTTAGTACTGCCTTGGTTCCTTCATTCCATCTTTACAAAACAAAAACATGCAATACATACAAACTGTACAAAATCAGCATCAGCATACCAAAATTAATCTGCTTTGGTTTTCCGGTTGTTGTTGGGTTCTGCGTTTTTTAAGCAAACAGCAATTCAATTCACTTTATTTTACAAATAAACATATTGATAGTGAATGTAAGATAGAAGAACTTCATAAGCAGGTCACTAGAACTACAAAGTTCATCTGAAAAGAGATGAGCAAGTGGAAAAACACTTCAATGAAAATGCATAATTATACATCATCAGCTGGAAGGGCTGGTATACTGATCTTTGCTCTTGTGAAGTACGCTATCTTCTCCCTGAAATTGGGAAAGAGAACACATTATTTTACTATTTATGGCATGAGTCCAATGTCATCTGCTGTACAGATGTAATGTTGCAGCATCGTTCTTTAAAATATAGGATTGGACAAAATAAGGTGAGGAAAATAAAGAGTGAATTTATTTACAACAAATGTGGTTGCTAGAGCATTCTGCCATAATTCCCTTCTTAGGCAGAGTTATGTAAAAAGCAGCTCCAATTTGAAAAAAGAAAAAATATCAATATTTCATTAATAACTCCAATGATGAGACTGAAATATTGATCTAGTCTCTGAATTTTCTATGATGATATTTCAATGCGGGGGGTGAGGAGGCAAAATAAAGCATTTAATCCTGACACAGGAAAAGGGAGGTGAAAAAAAAGATTGGGTCTGGGCAAGACTTAAAGGAGCAGAGTTGTCAGCCCATTCTCTAAGTTGCTTCTGCTGTGCTGTTCCCATTTCTGTCTCCTATGAACTGAGAGATTACTGAAGCATAACAAGTTTGCACAAGCTTGTCTGCCAGCAGCCTAGAAAGCTGATGATAAGTACTGGGGGCTTAAAAATTAAAGCTCAGAACAGTCGCTCTCCCCAAGAGCTTCAAAAATGCCTTTGTGTGATTAGTCTTCAAGGCCAGAGCACTGTAACAAGTCGAAGTAGCAGGGCGAGTACAATTCAGCCATAGGAGGTAACTATTTGCCCAGTAGACTAAGTCATGTTTTCCACTGGGGAAGCTTGAGCTCCCTTCAGAAACAGTAGCTCACAGTGTGAAATCAACTATGCAAACTGGATTCCTCAGCTAATCATGTGGTGCTTAGAAGATAAAGGAGAAAGGAGTCTTACAATATTCTTCTTGCAGAGGAATGATGTCTGGAGCACTATTATATGCAAAGTTGTGCAGCAGCCTGTTTGTGGCAACTGATAAAATGACCAACACCAAATAAAACTCTTTCTCAAGACTGGCACAGAAAGTTAACTGTTTGAGATGCTGAGTTTCATACTGAAGATAAACAGCTCAGCTGTAATGCTTTTTTTGCTGAGAAACCCCTTTCCTTTCTCCCTGGCTTTGATTCTGCCTCACTTAAGAGTTGGGTTTTACAGCGAGTGCCTCACACGCCCCTATTTGCTTATGGACACCTCAGACTGCTCACAATTGAGTGGATTAAATTTCCTAGACAGGAATTCAGGAATCAAACCTTAAAAAAGTGGTAGTGACAATGCAGATTAAATTAGCTTGCAGTACTGCTTCTGGGTGGAAGAGTAAACACTGTATTTTTCAGTCAACATTTTTACATAGTAGTGTGGTGTCTGGGCTGCTGGCTTGCCACTTACTGAATGGCCTTTTGGACTTTAGACCAGTTAGAATGAAGACTTGAGATACAAAGTTTTCATTTTGGTTCATGCTAAGCTAGAACACTTGATTAATTCCTTCATGTAATCTGTTGCTGTTCCCACAACCGAAAGGAGGAGGGAAACAAAAAGAAGGAGGAATTCAAGGTCTTTCTTGAATAATAAGTGTTGAGGAAGGCACAAGTAGCGGTTTATCAGTTTCCTGATGAGATGCAGACTGTTCTACTTTTCCTTGAGGGGCAATTTGCTGCAGGCACCTGCCATGCCCTGAAAAGACCCCATTACTTAAAGCCTCCTGTCCATCTGCTGTGGGTGAGGTGAGCCATGGTGATGGTCTCGCATGTGCTCGCCCACAGCAGATGCCACACAGAGGTCTGAAACTTCTCACTCTGCTCACTGACATACGGCCTCTTCTGCTACTGAGGCGCGGCCCTTCGGTGCTCCAGCTTGGAGCTGTTAGAAATGTATGATATTTCTTGCCGTTCAAAGGCACACGGATTTTTGACTTGTGTTACAGGACATGTCTGATTATGTTTAGGAATAATTAATGTTACTGATTGAAAAGCAGGACAGGCCATACCTGAATGACTGCACCCGCAGTGGCACTTTCTGGCTCTGCTCCCGTAACCGACATACATCCTTAGAAGCTTTCCTCATCAATTTCTCAGCAGTTAAACCTCGTTTCTGTTCTTCTTTTGACTGTTCAGCCTATGAACAGGGAAAAATAATTATATGTTGCTAATAATGAACAACTAGTCGTTTCAAAGAAATGACAAATTATTCTGTGTCAAGCAAAAGACTTGGCAGCGTTAGGTTAACAGTTGGATTCTATGATCTTAGAAATCTTTTCTACCCTAAGTGATTCTACAAAAATCTCTATACAAAGTCTCAGCAAGACAAAAGACTGACAAATCACAAGCCCAAATCATGGGCACAAAATAAGATAACAGAGGTTTTCTTAAAAAACCCCAAATATAGCAAACAAATCCCAGCCATCATAGGCAGCTACTAGGTGTTACAAATTTGATGAGATATTTCTTGGGGCTGTAGTTAGGCGATACTTAAACTTATTAGGACAAATGGTGTCTGCCCAAATATCTTTGCAGAACTGGGAAACAGTGATTCTCTTATTTCCTAATGAAAGCACTTAGGAAAGTTGCCTACATCTAATCTAAAATGACAGACAAAGACGGAGAAGGCATCCTCTCAAAATACACTTTCAAGTTTTGTTGACCTTGTTAGCAAAGTTAATATTCCTGAACTCCTCTGCTTTTATTCATGACACAACACCTGTTTTGCATGGGAGACTCGCTTCCTTCATTTGCATTGTAGCAGTGTCAAAGCCGAGGCAAGCGAACAGAACACCAGGTTGATATCAATAGGTCAAGGATCTTTCTTGACATGACATGAACATTGTTTAGCAGCCAAATATACAGTAAGTAACTTCTTGTCTCATATTTATTTTTATATAGAAGTGTGGCCCTTGGGCTGCTAGCCTGCCACTCACTGTCCACAGCCTTTTAGGAATATAGAACAAGCTGAGCCCCAGTAGCAGTATTGCTGTACCTCAGAAATGCTGGCTCTATTAGGTCTGTCTTTAGTAAGAAACCCTGCATCAACAGCACAACGGAAGCTGTACCATCCACCATTTCAGTGAGACTGCTATTAAGAGTTGTATTTTATTTTTTAAAGTACTTTATTGAGGGTTTCTGAATGCCCAATAATATGAACAGCAGCTGTTTCGGGTGGGCAGTCATGGATTTCTTCAGGAAATGGCCACTATCCATGTGCTGGCAGGATCCACAACAGCTGCATTATCACATGTGGGGTGCAGGGCATGAGCAAAACCACCTTGAGTGGTGTGCACTTCGCTTCATTTCTAGACTGCTGGGGCACTCAAGACAAATGTTATTTACTGCATTTTGAATTTTGCCAGGCATCAAAATTTAATAGAAACAGTTCATGTTCTTAAAGAATTCTTAAAGTTCTTTAGAGATTAATTTTTGATGCTTGACTTTAGGCACTCAGAATTGAAAATGCTGTTCGGTTACCTCAAATTAAAACACACAGCCAAGCCAGAAACCATGATCTTCAAAGTTGGTTTGTAACTTAGAAGTTCACGTCTCTAGTTCTGAATTCAACCCAGTCCCAAACAACAAAACAAACCAATTCAAAAAAAGTTAGTCCATACTATCAGTTTCACACTAGGTATTTACAGAAATCTGTTCACAGAAGCGTAGTGGTACCCAGGCTGTTGAAATGCACTCCCCTGTTTAATATTCAAGCATTTTACATGACCACCCTTTCCAAAATTCACTCAAAATTCAATCTGCTTATACTGCTGTTAACTTCTTCAATCCTCAATGCCAAAATAGCTACATTTAAAAAATTAAATTAACATATAGTATTTTTCCTTATTAGTGAACATTAATTTGCAATCTACAAGTGGCAGTGCTTTAACTAATTTTACATACATCACTAGCTGTATGTTTTATCAGCTCCCTAATTAATATTTAATCACAGCACAAAACATACAATATTTTCAAAGTTTTCTCATTTTATTTTTTCCCTAACTATACACAACATTCTTGTGACTGTTGCATTTCACATTAACAGCTTAGATGACTTCCTTTTTTCATACTTCTATTACGATTTACTTTAGTTTTTCAGATGCTTTCAGAAAACTTTAATTTCAGCCAAACGTCTCTAAGAGTAAGCACGTGAGAAGGTACGAGCACGACCAAGTTAATGGCTATGTCATGTTTCTGGAGTGGTTTATAAAGATTATGCTTCTTCGATCTATATAAAATACAGAAAAGCACACAAATACATTGGCTGTACATTAAATAAGTGCCAAAAACCCGGCACAGCCAAAAATAAGTGCCAGAAAGGAATCTCTGTACTTGTGCTTCAGTACGAGATAACAGAGAAGCATCACCAAAATTAAAGCTGAAACACTAATTCCCATCTTGTTCTTCAGTGGGTTTTGTATGGAAGAATGAAAGCAAATCTAAAGAATAACTGTTAATTGTGCAAAATGCCAAAACAATGGAACAAGGACATATCTGTAGTATTAGTGACATAATTACAGATTATCTCTACACAGTAGATGTACTGAAAAGAAATATAGAATCTTTACAGATATTTACAGGAATGTTTGTTGGACGTACACAAAGACGAAGTGCTTCAGAGGACAATGGGAGTCTGAAAAGTTACTTTTATGAGGATTTAAGACTCGAACTTTGAAATACTGCATGATGTCTCACAAAAATAAAATCCAAACAAGAGAAAATACTTCTGGTGCACGGAATCTACCTACTGTTTTCTGATCTGCAGGTATTAGCAGGCTTTGCATTCTTGCTGTACTTGGGAAGGTGTGGTAGGAAGGGGAGGTAAAGTATGGATCTGTGTATTTGACTTCAAGCAGAGTAACTGCGTGCTAGCGAGGAGCCACTGATTTTCAACATCACCCACATCTGCCGTTTCATTTTTCACTTGAGACACTCTCAATGTCTCTGGCACTTCCAGCTGCTGCATTAGTCTGTGCCATTATAATGCCTGCAGGATCTAAACTATAATCTATGACAATGTTCTCTAGGCTGCTGTGTTTCACTAACCCAAGAGGAAACAGTGACAGCAGAGTACAGCATTCTCAGAATTGTTTTGTTCCACAGAGGAAGGCTGCAATGATTTTAAGAATAAAAAAAAATATTTCTAGAAACTTCGTAAGAGATCTTCAAAGAGGTGGAGAGCCTGTGATCATTGTTCTGACTTTTAGCTTGAAAAGGAGAACTTAAATGCTGTGCTGCAGCCTGCATATATTTTAGGAATGTATATTGTAACTCCTATTCCTCATTACAGTGAGTGTCCTGATGTTGATCACTGGCACCAGAGATATAAAATATGACAAACCTATCTGTTGCCTTGAAAGAGCAAGCTGCAATAAGAAAGCACAAATCCAAAGGGTTTATAATATTAATTGTTGCAGAGGCACACTATTCTAGTGTGAATAGCTTTACATGAACAATTAAAAATTATAATTTCCATCCTGCTTTCAGCCTTAGACATAAACAATGACCTTCTGAAATTTAGCTCTACCTCTTTTATATAAGCCCTTATTTTTATGGGTTAAAACTTCAAAAGATTGAATTCATACAGCAAATTCACACGGTAAAAACACAGACAGCTACACTGTGTGATGTTTAAAGGTTGTGCAATCTTATCCCATTTTGCGCAAGGATTTTTCAGGACACTTGTCAATGCTCAGCCTGAACTCTGCTAGCATTATAGCCACTCGCTATAGGCAACAGCAGATGTCAAGGAAAGAGACAAGAAGACAGAGAGAACAGAACGGGGCATAAACAGAGCTGGGAGAACATACTGGGAAAATGTTTTGTCCTAAGCTATCAGACAGTCAAGGACTTCTTGATGTAGGTGGTATCATTATGGTTAATGACTTCTGATGGATTTTTCTTCCAGGAATTTATCAAATGGCTTTTTGAACCTATGCAAACTTGCAGCACTCAGATGTTCTGTGGAAAACATTTTTACAGTTTCTGAATGCTGTGCTATATTTGTTCGTATTTAAAATGCCACCTCTTCAATTCCCTGCTTCCTGCATTATTAAAGGCAATGATTAATTGCTCTCCTCCACCTCGCCCGTGATCTTATTGACTTCAGTTGTAGCTACTTAGCCAGTCCTAACATGGAAGCTGTTTCCTCCTTTGATCATCCTTATCGATCCTCTATATTTTTATGATCCGCTTTGAGAAGGGGAACCAGAACTGAACAATATTTCAGTTACAGCCATAGCATGCATTTATAACATAAATCAACTATTTGTTTTGGTCCAGCTTCTTTTTTTAGTAATGCCTCTTTTATTTTCTTTTTGATGTCTGCTGATCACTGTGATGGTTTTGCTGTTGTTTTTCTTTCTTCTATGCGGAGTATCTCATGCCTAACATCTAATTCAGCATTCAGCTTTGTATACTGTAAATATCAGGATCATCTCTTCCTTCCTCTACACACAGCTATTTACTGACATTTAGCTTTAAAAAAAACAAGAAACCCAACAAACACTGTGTACGCATTAGGATGCGATTTACATCTTGTTAAAATTGCTCACCATTTCACTACTCCGAGTAACTCTGTGTCATTTAAACACTGATCTCTATAAACCATAAACAGCTAAATAGTAAAATCCCTCCTGGATGTTACTAACAACATCCCTCATTGAAAACTGCCATACATTGACTGACACAGATGGGAAGAGGGCTCCAGAGGGCACCTACTCCAACCTCTTGCTCAGAGTAAGTGAAGCTAGAGTTGGGTACTCAGGTTCTTATCCAGTTAAATTCTGGGTGTCGCCAAATGTGGAGGCTGAAGTGGTTTTTTTTTTTGGTTTGTTGGGTTATTCCCTACCCTAATGACATCCCTGCATCCCTATTCCAGTGTATGATCACCCTCACAATTTAAAAACACCACCAACCTCCCCAAAACATAACAAAATCCCCACAACACCCAACCCTCTAAAGCTTCTCTCTACCCGTTACAAACATCAGCTACAAGCTCTGTGCAGACTGCAAATCAGCTGATGCTGAAGGACAAAACACACATGCAGCTCTGTAGAATTATGGTTAGGATATGAGAATTTTAAATTAACCTTTATGTCATTGTCTATAATTTTTTACTACACCAACCACAACTATTACTCCAAATAATAGTTTTTACTCCGCGTTACTGAAATATTTAGAGGGCACTAGAAAAATACAACCTCATATTCTAGGTTTAGATGTTGTACTATTGATTAATAAAGAACAATTGTTTATACTATGTAATTCAGTGGCATAATCAGTAGAATGTGAGGTTGAGTAAAAATCTTCAGCATGACAGAACAAATTCTTTAATAAATTTATAGAAAAGGTAGGGGCATTTGTATATTAACTCACACAGCATCTGTATGCTGTTCATACCTGTTTTTCAGCTTGTTTCAAGAGTTTCTGGAATCGTTCATCCTCTAGCACACACAAGGGAAGGTCTGTCTCTCCTCTTCCTTTCATTTCCTCGAGCTTTTGTTTTAGATCCCGCAAGGCCTGAAGCTCATCATTCAGACGATTCTGTCTAGTGCGTGATGCCTGGAGGTCCAGCTCCAAGTCAAGGGAAGTGCGTATGGGGCACTCTTGCGTAGCTCTTCTCATGATTGGTTGGCAAACAGGCTGAATCATTTGGGAGACAGAAAATAAGAATTAATATCTGGAGGAGCTAGTGTAGAGTTTGACATAATATAGTAAAAAAAGCTCAAATATTTCTGTTTGCTTTAGCAGAAAGCTACTATAATGACATTCAAGTCTAAAAATTCATCTATTCTCGAATTTTTCTTCGGTTGCTACCTAAAAATAAATCCAAAGGTTTCTCCAACCAGGCACACAACGATATATTTACCAGGACAACATAATGCCAGGAGACCAACACTACACAGACTTCCCCATAGATTTCAACTACACTATTAATTTTTAGAAACATTTGCTTTTTCAAGGCCTAAGCAAACACGTGAGGTTATGAACTCTGTAAACATGTGTTTTTTTAGTGCGTTTCACATTATTTATCATCCTTTGACTATGCATTTTCACATTAGTAAGTCAGGCAGGAGAAGCCATTCCAGTATTTATTTCTTATGCCAAATATAATCTGCTACCTCATAACATCCCCTCCGCAGAAGGATTTTTTTCAATTACAATGAACATTAAAATTTACCTGTCTCAACTTATGTAAGAATGAACTCCATGCTTGAGAAATACAATCTTACTTTCCTGTTCCTCAGGTCCTTTTGCTAC
Organism: Piaya cayana; assembly: GCA_013389865.1. Classification (NCBI taxonomy): domain Eukaryota; kingdom Metazoa; phylum Chordata; class Aves; order Cuculiformes; family Coccyzidae; genus Piaya; species Piaya cayana. The sequence goes on from WAAB01022678.1 coordinate 340,237, forward strand.
TCAAACACTCCTGGAGAAGAGGAAGTCCCCTTTGAAAGGACATCTGAATCCTTAAAATTTCCACCAAAAATTGTTCAAGGTATTTGTGCTGCTGTTGACGTTTGTGCAGTATAAGCCACTGCTGGTGACTTTGTAATAAATGGGTTCTTTAGCTTGTTTCTTTCAGAAGGATCTGGGTTGAAGTTCAACAGTAAATGCCATGATGCTGAGCACCAGTGCCTTGCTGCTGCTTTCAGCCACAAACTAGAACAACATAAGTTCTGCTAGTTCATCTACAAGATGAATGACTGGGGCCACTGCATTGAGATTTCACCCTGAAACTAGAGGACTACATGAAAAACCTGCATTGCTTTTGCTGAAATACTTGAAATAAAGCATACGGTTTAAGTTGTTTCTTATTCCTTCTCTCCCCATGCTTTTAAACCATGTCCAGGTCACATAGCACATACCCGTTTAACTCTTAGGCTCCGTCGTTCTGTGGCATTTCTCACAAAGAGAGACTTTTTGGATAGTGTTGAGCTGTCACTGTCACTTCGATTCAACTGTCAAAACATACATAACAACACGTATAAAGCACCTTCGTATAAAAATACATCTGTATTGATGTAAACAGTCAGAAAACTTCAATGTTCATATACATTGGGGTAATTCTTAGTATAAAGTAAACCTTTTTGCAACTAGAATAAGTGTCTACTCTAAAATTTTATTCCTAAACCAAGACAACCATTGATCTTAATGAATTAATAGCAAGTAGACTCTTCAGGAATGCAAAGAAGTTAACTATGCTTATTAAGTACTGCCAAATCACTGTCAGGCTTTTGTATGACTGCAGATTGTAAACAATGGGTTTTGTTTACCTGGGGCAGGATTTAATAAATCTACTCCAAGGAAGGTAAGTTACTGCAGACATGCATCTGTCTGAAAAACTGTATTTTTTGATTGTTATTTGTAACAAAGTTTAGATGTGCCTACAGCCTCCTTCAGAAACACTTCCTGCTTCTCAAAAATACGCACTACAGCTCGGCGGTGGTTTCTTCCTAATTATAGCATTAGTTCCACACACATCAGTGCAGGCTGATCGCTAGATGCATCAGCATGCATGGTGGTAACCTTCAGAGAAAACAGAAGCATCTATCTGCAGGATATTTATTTCACTTCTTCAGAAAAGGAAAGACAAAAAGAATCATTCTGTTAACAGTTCAGTAACCAAACCCAGAGCCCTAAGCAACTGGGAGTTGGGGGTGAGAAACGCAACTTCAATAGACAAATCTTTTTCACCACAGAGCTGGTACTGAGCCCTTACCCCTGCATATGCATGGGTGGCTATCATCACTGATTGTTTTTAACCGCTTTGCAAGGGTTATTTTCAAAGGCACCAATAGACTTGAGGTCTGTCCTTCACGCCTCAAACACCTTTGTGTTTGCTGTAACATCATGTAAGGGTATTTTTCCTCTATTCTCTTCTGAAAAGAGAGCAGCTGGCAGTGAGACAGAGCATATCCAGCACCACTCTCCTCTAGCAAAGCAAGTGAGGTTGGACATTTTTGTGGTGCAAGCTGGGGACTAGGACTTTTCCAGATGCAAACTATCCAGGAGTTTATACTAACTAAACTATCAGAGCAAGTGGTGTTACTTCCTGTCGACGACCTCCACAGGCAGTAAGCCAAGGCTACACTTTTGCCAATACAACTAATTTCCAATGTACAGGAATAAAGATGAAGGCTAGGTTCTGAATTCAGCCAATAATTTATCCAAAGTATATAAGGACTGTTAAAAAAAATGTTCTACTGTGTTTCATTCTGGAGACTATACAAAACAGTTATTTAAGTATGTAGGTACTGACTATAGAATTTTATTTTTTAAGCCAGTGACAATCAGAGAAGTGATCAGCTTTAATGTTCCCAAAAGATTAAGGCAATCACCTGAAATGGGAAAGAACTGAAGCGCAAGACTTTTTTAAAAAAAAAGTTGTACTTGTGTGAGTAACCTTTAGAAACTTGTGATCAGAAAACAATTGCCTTTTTGTAATTAAAATCTAGAGATCTGGTAATCCATGCCTACATCTTTAAATACATGATTTTTACAGTTAGTTTAGCAGTAACAGGGTCCATAATTTAAATATTTTTTCCATGCTGCTATAGATATGGAGAGACTGGAGAACGTTGTTGCCAAAGGCATCTTTAAGACTTAGCTCCTAGGCAGCACTCACACGTCTTTCAAAGATGCAATTACAGCAGGATTTGGACTGCCCAGGTTTAAAACCAGTTGAGATACAAAGTGAGATGTAAAACTGATGACTGAACTCTTTCCGCACTGTTACCCTTAAATGGTTACATTATTAAAATATGGTAATGCAATGGCAGTTTACAGTGAACTCTATTCTACGTTTAACAAATTATTTTGCTGTGAGCGCACTGTAGTTGCTGACATGCAGTGAAAAGCACTTTTTGCAGAAAGGCAGCAGAAGAATCCATATTCCTTCACTGCAGTGGGATGTATTTTTGCCCTAGCAAAGGTGTTTTGAAAAAGTGTGCAAGTCTGCTGAAAGTCAGTTCTACTATGCATCAGGTCAGTGAGGGAAAGAACCCAGAGAAAGCACAGGCTCTGACTCTTGCAAGGAAAAATGGTACATGACTCGCTGTCATTAATGCATCATTCTCAAGAAGTTAAATGACTCTTTAGTTAATAGCTCTTCATTTCAAGTGTTTTTCCTCTTACCCTACAGATGTATTGGTTCCGCTCGCCTGGAGAGAAGGTTTGTGAGCGCACTATCATGCTGTTCCTGACAAAAGGACCCTGTCTTGAGCTCCAGCTGGCTCTGTCCTTGGGTCGGACTGTTGTATTCTCATTAACCGATTCCTCCGTGTTAGTCTCTTTATCAACCTATGAAAAGGAATTCAGTTTATAAGAACTACTACATCTAGCCATATGCCGCTACATAGTTCTTGTGTCTTTGCACTTTACCAGCATTCTTGTTACCTTGCAGCAGACGGAAAAAGACCAGCAGCAAAAAGCATCTTGCACTTAACAGTGTCTGGGGAGTCTTTGAAGGTACTCTTTGTTCTCAGTAAAACCAAAGCTTCTGCAGTTAAGGCCTTGGCTGCCTGGCAGACGATCTGATGCAATCACGATGTAAGTGTTTTGCTTTGTCTTTTGCAGGCATTATTATTATTATTGCTGCATATTTATATTTATTTTGTTCTGCATTTGCAGAACAGCAAGTTGCTGCCCTGCTAGAGATGGTGCCTATGCACACTGAGAGGGGTGAAGTTACATTGCCCAGGTTCTTTGAGACATACTATCACCTGTCCCTCAAGAACGTGCAACGAGGCTGCCTGGTGACAATCTGCAGAGCTGCACCAGCCTTGTGAAGCCAGGGAAGAGACACTGCTAGCTGCTGCCCCTCAGAAGGTCCTGCTGCAGTTGCCTCACATGTGTCACAGGGAGTTTCAGGTGCCAGCATCCCTATAGGTGGTGCAGCCTGTGCTTACGTGCAGCAATCATCTTGACAGCCCAGACAGAACGAGCACTGCAGCAGCTGGCACAGCTGATGTTACTGATGTGCACTGGGGCATTTTCTTCAACTCGGGTAATTTAATGAGGTTCATGGCTTTCAATGTGCATGTGATAAATACAATGACCTAAATTGCACAACTGCAACCCTGAGAGGACCTGGCAGACAAAAGATACATGCCGTGGCTGGCTTTACGATGAGGTCTGCTACATCTTTCACTCACTGTCCAGGTCTGTCCTGCACAGGCTTAGCAAAACACTTGTGTGCGTGCCTAACCTTCAGATGTTGTCCTTGTTGTCTCTCCTTGCCAAGTTAGAGCTTTGATCTATATTTGCCTGCTACCCAGCAGACTGTCAGTCCTTTTAATACCGTGGCCTTAGCTCATCTGGCACATTGCCACACTAATTGGAAGTTAATTACAGTTTCCAGCAAGCCCATTGAGATGTTAAACTTTTGTATTGTCACAAACTTGAAGGATCCAGATATCATTCTTTGCCTTTTTAACTTTGCTATTTTACAGAACTTGTGGATTCAACCCACACAACAGTGTTTTCATTAAGATGCAGGAAGTTATTATAAAAAATTTTAATTCTAGCGTGTGTGCTACTACACAAGGGATATGTTTACTAGAAATTTACTGAAAGTTTTCAGAGAGGTAGAATACAATTTAAAGTCAACAGTTAGCTAGAACATGGAATTTGATTTTGTTATGTGGAGTGTGTAGGTAGTTCAATAGTACAGAGTTTAATACACATTTTGCATGTAATTTTCTCTTCATTAATCTTCTTCCTCTTCTCTGCTAAGCCAGTTTTTGTATTTCACACCCTAAATAAAGGGAAGACATAAGGAAACCTCCTCATTGGTTTCAAGATCTTGGCCTCTGTTCTGTCTTTTCCCCAGTTTATCAGATGAATCAGAAAAAGAAAAAAGGAAACAATGAAACAGACGTGCAGCAATATTTTAAACATGCAGAAGTTGAAGCTACTAAACCGCACTTGTATCTCAAATATTCTCCCTGTGCTACAAAACTGAAGACAGACATTTTTAGTTAACTGCCTGACTTAGAAGTTTGCATGCTGTGTCTGTTAAATGCCTTCTTCATAGCTCAGAAGTGACCACACCAATATCATTAAAAGTACATACTGACAAGTGCTACAGCAAAGGCCACATCAAATTGTAAATGCTCAGATGCTGCAAACTTTTACATTAACTGCTCAGAAACAGATCTTCAGGCACAGTAAGATACCATAGGAACGTGTATTTCAAGATATTCACCAGTGTTAGTATTACTGCAGCTCGCTGGCTTTCATGGGCCTCATCACTGTTCTCTCTGTCCTTGTCTTCATTTGTTTCTGGGGCACCAGTGAGTAACCCCATGTCATCAGTACAGCTGCCTTCCACTGCCAGCTTCATGCCATCTTCCTCTTCATCCCCAATTTCATCAGAGGCTTCTGTGAGCATTTCTAACCTGTATGAATGGAAGTAGCCCAGGCTTACCCTCAAACTGAAAAAGCCCACCAGAGAAAGAAATCAGAAGGTGTAGACTTTCACTCACATATAATATACTTATTTTCCTGACAGGGAAAACGAGAGTATCAACCCAAATGCTTCCTTTAAGTTCACGTGAAGACAAATTTCATTGTGTGCTCCAATAAAACCCGGCAAGCTCTATCACAGCTCATCTTCAAGGTCACTATGACAACATTGCACTACATTCAACAGCTGTATGGTTGTAACTTCGAAGGACTTTGGTTGCAATAAGTAAAACAAATGAGTGTATCACCCGTTCCCCCACAATACAGCATGTATTTATTTCTACACTGCAACTACGAAATTACACTGGAACAGAATTGAACATAGCAATTTAGCAAGAAATTTGTTTCTTGGGAAACCTCACAACTTCAAAAACAAGACCATCAAAGGAAGGACACACGCACTGACTTTGTCAGCAAGCAGGTGTCTTTTCAAATCCTGTTCGTTGCTTATTATAGTTAATGCAATTAACATTTGATAGGGGACATTCTAGTACACCTCCAGTGGCTTAGACTTCTCAAGGGGTTTCATAGGAAGATATATATGGCATGGAGAAACATCAGCAAGTAGAAGCCAATAAAGCAGCCAAGACACTGTAAACCTCAAAGAAGGTGAATGAATTGACCACACAAGAGAACAGGGCTTTACCCCAATCCCAGTGGTCGCAAGACACTGCAACAGGTTGCCCAGAGAAGTTGCAGATGCCTCATCATTGGAAGTGTTGAATGTCAAGTTGGATGGGGCTTTGAGCAACCTGATCTAGTAGAAAGTGTCCCTGTCTATGGTAGTGGGGCTGGACTACATAATCCTTAAAGCCCCCTTCCAACCAAAACCACTCTATGATTCTATGATCTCCTCCTTTCATTTGTCTAAGAATAGGAGGAACAAGCAGAATAATGCAAGCATGAACAGCGAGGGAAGAAAGTGACTTTACCAGTCTTCCTCAGAGCCCCTTTGCTCCTGTTCCTCCTCATCCTCATCTTCAGCCAGCTCTTGTTCTACTGCTTCCAGCTCAGCAGATGTCCTCTCCAGCAGAGCTGACACAGCATCCTGCTCACAAGGAAAGACAAGATGAAACCAGAATTGAGTGATACATAGAGAGGTAAAATATGACAACTACTGCAAGAGCTGCATTACCCTGCTGCTCCTTGGTGCCAACAGAAACATGACTCACATCACAAGCATAAGGGTTTTGAACTGTCAGTCTGTAGCACATAAACTGATTGTTTTTATACAGAGTAGATCTCAATCAAAAATAGATTGTTTGTAAATTGATAATGCCATCAAATATGCTCCTGTCATCCTTTAATGTCTTGTGTCTATTTCCCTCTCACACTTGTAATACCCCCAGGTAAATTAATAAATAACATTTTTTAAGCTGTGCATATGAATAACGATAGTGAACTTAAGGATGTTCTTCAATAATATTCTCTTTAAAATGAAACACAGCTGAAGTGTTTCAAATTGGAGTGCAGTTTCATATCCTACTTAGAAGCATCACCCCTATCCACACTTCCTACCAAGTCTGAAACCCCACGTAGACCTACTGACACACAAAGTCACTACAGCCAAAAGTGCCTGTGAGACAACACGGTCTTGGGCCTTCAGGGCAGGACAATTCACATATTCAAGTAACCACAATGCAACAGCACAATTAGAGGTTGTGGCTTTTTTCCTGCTATTACAATAACAGCCAACACATTGCTCACCAAGTCCAATGAGTCTGATGACTGTTTGCTTAGAAGAAACACGGATTCTTCATTTTGTTCTTTGCTTTTTTTGCTCAGAATTTGCTTGCAGGGCAATAGGTTGTACCACAGAGTACGAGTCTCATCAGAAAATGATAGATCTGCCAGGCTGATCTGAGTTCCAGACTGCACAACGCAAGAAAAGGGAAGAAAATAGTTTATTTTTTTTTCCCCTCTACAAGACAGCTAAAAATAAATTCTACAGTATTTATCAGGTAAAATAGGCAGGTACAAATTTGACATGAATCTTAATTTTTTAACTGTACAATCTTCTATTTCCACCTATTTCTAGTTAAAATAAACAAAAAGTAGCACAGGGAAAGGTCCTTCCTATTGTCCATTCTGCCATATTTTATTTCAGTTTGTGGAATTTCTCCCCGCACGCACACACACAAATCCCTCGATCACTGTAACGCACACATCTTTCTGTAGCATTCAATAATGAAAAACTGTGTCAATGAAACTTGCAGCATCAACTCATGGAGCAGCAAGTTTCAGTCAATTTTTCAGTTGTTCCACCACAAAAATCATCAATACAGCAAACAATAACGTATGACTTTGTTTGCTCTAACCAGTGAAGAAGCAGTTGAAAAGACAGTAAAAGAGATTAAGAAACCCTTTCCTTTGGACAAGCACTGCCATCCACTGAGTTGACACTCTGGGAAAACTTACGAAGTACTCATGTTTGGGCTGTGCCTTGAAGATAAAAATCCTCTGTTCTTGGCAAAGCAAATCATCCTCACAGCTACTTCCTCACAGTCTTGCCAAGACTCTGGTCATATTGCCCAGGGCTTTCTGCTGGGGGTGGTACTCTCAGCTCTTTCTTTTGATCTCATGACTAAACCTCATGTCTTTGGTGGTTGATTTTTGTTGCTGTTGGGTTTTTTCTTCACCTTTGTATCCTGCATTCTGTTGCATTTTTGTTCTGCTGCCCTTCCCTTACCTGAGGGGAAACCTCTTACATACTGAAAAAGGCCAAAGCATTCCCTAGGAATTCAAGTTAACTTATACATTTTTGGAAGCAAGAGGCTGTTGCCAGTAGTTGGAGCTGATGAGCCTCACCAGATTCCAGCATCTCTTCAATGTGTTGTGATTAAAAATCTCACTGTCCTACTATGCTGGACTCATGGTGAAAAATTAGACTGAGTTTTACCAGACCATACAAAAGCAATCTGAAATTAAGTGAAGCATCACTAATTAGGTAATGACCACAATTAACAGCAAAATTAATAAAGTGCCCGTTTCTAGTAGGTTCGTCTATGAATGTCATGTCTTTTTATTATTCCTACAGATCACAAAGACTAAAAAGGTGGATGTCACATAATCTACAACAAGGTACAAAATAGTAATTTAGCTTGTTCTTTGTGACAAGCTGCAATAATAAGAGTTTACTCTTTTCTTGGACAATTCAGCATTTACTTTAAAATCTAGCGTCACAGTAAGGTTGCAATGAAGTTTATTTATGGGTCTTTTTCATGCATGAAACTCTAAAGATGGAATATCAATCTGTAATTAAAGGTTAAGGTAGTGCAGTGTTAGCATTATCAAAACACCTCCCAAAACTTCCATCCAGGACTAGAATCTGTATCAGGAATTTCAGAGAAAGGTACTACTTCAAGTACTACAGCAACAACCAAGGCTTCAGAGTCTGTCTCCAAGTACTGTAGAATTTTAGCATCCTTGACTATCAGATTTAGAGAGGACACTATAATCAAATGTATGCCAAAAAAAGCCAGAAATAAAACTGCATACCAAGCATTCCTCCCGACGACTTCTACTGACAGCACAAACATCTACTCTCAGTGTCTTCTGTAGCAGCATGACTTGGAAAATGGCTACTCTGAATATCTCATTGAATAAAATGGTTTCCATGGCAGGATGAACTTTTGTGCGGAACAGACAGCTGATATCAGTTGATGATGGAAGCACCGCTACTCTAACATACCTGCCGGAAACAAAGCAAAATTTTTACCTGTATTGAAACTAGCACCTGCTGGTGATGCATTACAAAAGCTGACCCCATCAGGTGAAGGACTGCATAGCAAGAAAAATAAAACAGCAACATGTCAGAAGTGGAATGGAAAAGAGGTGAAAAAGAGGAGAGACATTCCTCCTGTCCCTTGCACAAACACTTCCCAAAAAGGAATTTCTGTGCCTGGTAAAGCAGTAGCAAGAGAGGTAGCTATTTTTCTCTCTCTGTCCAAATTTATTCTCTGGTTTAATACTAGGAACACTGAAGATTATGTCAAAGATAGGAGGAAACATGATCTTAATGTTAGTTAACAAAATGAGAACAATTTGAGTGGATGTGAAAATTAAACTCTTGGAATGATTCAAGTAGCACCAAAAAGCAGTGACATCTTTTAATCATTTAAAGTGACACAAAAAACCTCCAAATAAATCAGAAAACTAAGGAAAATGAAGAAAAAACAGGCAGGCCCATGTTAAGCTAGGCTAAGATCAGCTAGTAGCATTTTAAGTGAGACTTGGAAGACTGCATCTTGCAAGTCTCAACTTAAGCACAGGGAATAACTTGAAATTGTTAAGGAATTGCATTCTTTTTATAGAACAAATATGGATTAATATTATGTGGATAAAGTACTTGCTAACTTGCAGGTCTCGTTTTAGTAGTCTAGTTTGATAAAGACATTCCTAATGCAACTTGTACGTATTATTTACCTATTGCACTGTTTCTCATACACATGAATGAGCACAGTAATAGTTTATATCTTTTCTGTATCTATGCATTAACTTATTTCTGGTATTGCCTTTAAATATAATTGACAGTCACAGAATGCAACAAAGCTAGCTAAAGGAAGAAGACAAAGCAAGCCAAAGAAATGGTTGAATGGTTGGACTCGATGACCCAGTGGGTCTTTTCCAACCGAGTGATTCTATGATCCTGCGAAAATTTGTCTGAAAAATGTTTCTCCCCAAGTCTATAATACTATTGCTATATTTTCTGGTAATGACTTCATACGTACCACTATTATTATTATTATTAAAAATTTTAATTTTACAGTAATTAAAACAAGAGAAAGTAGGACTGTGAGAAATCTGATGTTGTTACCTGCATTTGGGCATAGTCTTTAGTCCCCAGTTATGCTTTGGTTTGCATGTATAGCCTGGACAGCAGATATTGAGCATTTTTACAAACAAACCCCAAAGTTAAGTGGTGGTACAATGCAATTCCAGTAATACTGCTGCTGTATTCACATAAATGTAGGTGAGCAATCTGCATGGTCTACTGAAAACAGCCATTTTAATAGATAAAGCAATTAGGAAACATTAGACAAGTGGTAGGAATAGAAAATAAAATGTATTTAAAGTACATTTAAATAAGTGGTTCATTGGAGCATTCTTATACTAATTGTTAATTCATTTTAATTAAAAAAGTTAAGAACTCATCCAGTGTCTCATAATTTTGCAGTGACAAACCTATGACTTCTCAACTGATGAAAAAAAATTATCCTGGCACAAATAATAAGCTAAGCTCTACCTAGTCTAAAAGTGAATGGCTTTTACAAACAGTGTGGAAACAGGCATCAGGAAGGTCTCATGTCACATCTATTCCTCTGCATGTAGAGGTTCAGTAATATACTAATCTATCCAATTTGATGTTCTAGAAAATACAGTTATAAGATAACCACAATTTCCAGACCAAATTTTCATCATCGTATGTGTTAGTATATAGTCGTCTATGCACGCAATGGCAAGTGATAGAAAAAATTGTATTTGCCAAGTCCTTCCTTTACCCTGTCTTCTCTTCTTCCTTGTTCTGTTTAGGTTTAGTTTTATGATATCTTTTTAGCAGCAGCATATCTGGAGTTCTGCACTGAAGATGCTTGACTACTAATTACAACTTCAGACTTTAATTCCTAAAAAGATGCCAATGTAAGAAGTATACAGGACTGTTAGAAAGAGTCCAGAGGAGGGCTACAAAGATGATCAGAGGGATGGAGCACCTCCTCTATGAGGACAGGCTGAGAGAGTTGGGCTTGTTCAGCCTGGAGAAGAGAAGGCTCTGAGGAGACTTTACAGCGACCTTCCAGTACCTGAAGGGGCTACTAGAAAGCTGGGGAGGGACTGTTTACAAAGGCTTGTAGTGACAGGACTAGTGGCAATGGGTATAAACTGGATAGGGGCAGATTTAGACTAGACATAAGAAGGAGGCACTGGCACACATTGCCCAGTGAAGCTGTGGTTGGCTCCGTCCCTGCACGTGTTCAAGGTCAGGTTGGATGGGGCCTTGGGCAGTCTGATCTAGTGGGGAGTGTCCCTGCCCATGGCAGGGGGGTTGGAACTGGATGATCTTAAAGGTCCCTTCCAACTCAAATCACTCTGTGATTCTATGATTCATCTAACTTCATCTTCATTCTGTTGACATTCTTTTTATATTCTACATTATCTACTTTTCCTTTCAGCTCTTTCAATTTGCTCTTCTGTATTTTTTTTCTGTATTCTTGTGCTAAATTCTACTTGACTTGAAAGGTCAGCAGGGGAAAGACAGAGATCAGAGAAGGATGAATGATAGTAGACAACCATTTGTTAGTAAAAGCAAACAGAAAAATCCAACAAGCACCCAGGTCTGTGTTTCTATACATCCTTTCCATATTCAGGGGCTTCCTATTGATCTGCCAATCAAATTCAGCTTGATGGGGGACAAGGGGAAAGGAACCAGCAAGAAATACATTCTCCAAGGATTGATTATGTTCTACTCTAATTTTAAGCTTCTCAACAGTTTAAGATAGCTTTCTAATCTGGAAAAAAGCTCACTGGAGTACAAGTGTCCCGAAGGAGTCAAGGCACTGTCCTTATTTGTACAGATGAGTTTTGGATTAGAACCTCAGTGGTAACATTGTCTTATTCAGGCATGTTCATTTCTTACATACATCCCTATTTTTTTTTCTTGCCTGTTAATCCCTTTTAACACAAGAACTAATTCTTAACAGATCTCCAAGCTGCAGTTATTAGAGATGGTGTATCTCAGTGTGGCTGTGCTTGTCCACTTGCAGTTTAACAAATTACTCCTTACCTTTAAAAGTTCACTTAAAAGACAGATACTATTTTAACACAATTTTTCATTAAAAGTGCCATATAAATGTAAAAAGGCAACACTGAGCTGGAAGAATAGCAAAGTATCAAAAGAATAATTTTAGTAACTACAGAATGGCTGTCCTGCACTCACAAAGCTACACATTGTTTAAAAACACTATATGAAGCATCATTAAAAAAAAAACTTTTGTCTACTTTAGCAGAACATTCAAATTTCCTGGTAACTACTACTTCTTGCAGAATTGCTGTTGTAAGTAAAAGCTAAATACTGCTACAGCATGAGAAGCTTTATACATGCTGGTGCTGTTAAGTAGTAACTAAAACCATTCCTTTAGAGAATTTGCACCATTTCTTATTATACCCTCATATTTCAACACTACTGCTCAGTAATTGTTTAACTTACACTTTAGAGCCAAATGGGACAGAAAGTGCTGGAAGATTTCTGAGCCGCACTACGATTATCACAAAACTTGAATTGCTGTGGTCATATCTGTTAAAGAAAGGACAACGTGAGGGAAGTTTACTATTTGCATTTATGTATGAACAGATACATTCCCTTTGCCTCTCTTACCTGAGTCCTATTTGCAGCTGGGCAGCATCTAGAGTTGTTGCATCATCTTCACTACATACAATGTCCTCAGTTTCATTTGGTCTAGGGCAAACAGGCAAATACTCAAACTTAGAAAATGATAGTTAGCTTTCCACATTAATTAATGCATGTGCACACGGAACGTATATACATTCTTGTAAACAGGCTGATTTAATTACAGCATGTGCTCTAAATAAGGATTTTGGAGCTTACACAATAGCAATGCCTGTTTTAGGGACAGTCACTGCCTGAACAGTCTGGTAACTCCAGTGGAGAGTCAGAAAGGGCTTAAGCTGATTATTGAATCAGGCCAGTCTAACAGGCAAGACAAAAATATGACATTTTCCCATACACATACTTGGTACTTCTTTATCCCCCCCCCCGAATACAAAGTTAGGAATTAAAATTTTTAATAAACATCAGAGCATCTGTAAACTGAATATGAAATACTGCTTTGGAGAATACTTGAGAAGCAGGAACTCTGTAAAATAAGGAGGTTTCTGTGCAAACAAGAAGCATTCAAAGAACCAAAGGGACTCAAGTCTGGCAGATGAAAAGCAACTCTAGCACTGAATGGAATTACAGAGAATCCATGTGGTAAAATAATTTCCAGTCATTTTCTGAGAGGTTTGAGTGAGGATGTGGTATTAATGTGTTTCATTGATTTTTGAAACTAGACTGCTGGGATCAATAAGCAAGATCGAGATAGAAAACATCAAGATAGGAAATCTGGAGAATGACACAGACAACCGATAAGACAGGACAGCATTACTTTATGACTCTGCATTTAGAGGTTTCCTTTTGACTATTAATTTCCTGGCTGATGGCTAATTTGATAGAGTGTATTTCTTTCCTTGCTTTAAATTACTCAGTAGGAAGGAATGGTCTGCGCAGCAGAAATCACTGTACTGTAAGTTCAGGAGCACATTGACAAATTGTAAGTCATTCCACACGCAGTGCTCATAAAGACACTTCTACTAAACGTAAGCAACTCACACAGAGGCAACTCTCTTCTACCTGTTCACTACTAACCAGTAATAATTCAGAGTTCGCACACCCGGAGTTATTATGGAACAAGTAGAGTCTGTAAGTCTTAGGCAACAGTTTCCTTTTGCACACAGGGGATGCAACTTGGTTCCTTCCTCTCTTCCTGAGCAAGGACAGGAATTTGTTCTGTTTTCCACCTATTCCACCACTCAGTCATTAGACACAAACAGTTAAAGACTTGCTCCACAGCTTTTGGTCCAATGTCTGTTCATTTCTATCCACTGGACTCAGAATGGGAGCAGACAGTAAGTTTTAACCATAGCAGCTCAGAAATGAAACAAAATGGAGAGACAACAGTGGTTACTGAGCCAGAATATACAGTCACTGCCACTCAGTCAAGTGAAGGTTGAGTTTTTAAGTAGATGGGAGTTTGTTTAAGCCTAAGAAGTTGCATCAGAAGTTGCATTAGGATATGTAGCAAATTAAAACTAGGGTTCAGATTTCAGGGTAAAACATGAATCTGCCTTAAGGTGAGATAGAGGCCTTATCAATTTTTATCACCTTTTACTTGGTGAAAAACTTGACAAGTAGAAGTAATTTTATCAGAGGCAAATAAAACCTATTTATCACACCATAATGTACCTCTACTTGTCCTAACAAGTAAACATGCATCTGTCTTTGTAACTATCCTGCTAAAACATCTTTCAGAATATTCAAAAGGACAAAAATTCTTAATGTCAACAACTTGCCAAAATCGAGGTGAAAAATAAAGATTTTGGTTTCTCTCTTCTCGCAATAATCTTCTGTTATTCAATTTAAAGTTCATTGTTTTCACTGCCAGGAAACAGACAATACTATATAAAATAGTATGAAGAATCCTGTAGAAGTTGTCTTGTCAAAAAGCAACAACAAAGAAATTTCTTATACCCTGTTCACCACAGTGAAGCATGAACATTAAGCCCCAACCTGAATTATTTTTATACCAACATTACAACCGAGTATTGTATCTTTTCTATATCTTATAAGATATAGAGTCAGTACAGGCACATGGCAGAACCTTTATTGTTTAAATTCAGCTTTTCTCCTAGGAACACTTACAGCAAGTTTAAAACCCCTCAAGATTAGAAGGTAGCATATTAAAGCCACTCAGTGCAGTTATACAAGCACTCTAATGCAAATTTATTAGGTTAAAAAAACCAAATCAAACTTCACTGTTTGGCAGATGTGCCTTCCTTTCAATATGAAAGTACAAATACTTTAAAAAAATGGCAAGCCTGACAAACTACTTATGCTGCTTATAGATGTATTTAAATTTTTGGTCGAAAGACTTGTATTACTCCTCAAAACCTACTGTTTCACAGAAGCTTCGTATACACCACTGTCTCCAGCTACGGACTCATCAGACACAGCAGCAGATACACGAGCTGTTTTCTCCTCAAGCAAGTGACTAGCTGTTCTTCTTGGTAAGTCAACACCTACGAGAAGAAAGAAGAATGAAAATTAGTCCAAGAGATTAACAGACAGAAAGAGAAAGCCTAGAGAGTTGTCAGGTTGAAATCAGTGACCCTTAACTGAGCACGAGTAGTTTTGTTCCACATCATTAAACTTTCCAAGACTGTACAGCTGTTACCACATATTCTGGCTAGGGACATAACCAAACTGATGAACTTGAAAGCATGTAACTGTTATTCCTTCCCAGAGATACAGGCTCCTATCATCACCGGTATCTGTTGAGCTAGTTATTATCCTTCACTATCTTCATTATTAACCCTCATTATCCTGATCTTTAAACCTCCACTTGCCATGTTCACATTCTGGACTGTAGTAACACTTCAGCTACAAGCAAAGCTCTTGCCTACTGTTTATTAAATATTCAGAAGTCAGGCAGACAACCTCTCCCCAGCAATGTAGCTGCTAGAAATGAAAATTCCCCTCTTGTTTCCTATCATCAAAAACTTTTAATGCTACATTCTCTCTACTATCTACTACTACTTAGCTTTAATCTTCAATTTGCATTTATATGCTAGTGTCCTACATTGAAGCAACAGCATTCGCAGAAAGCCACATTCTGCAGCACAGTTAGTTGAGGGCCTTTGCAGTACTTTCATCTGCCAAGTGGTGAGGATATTGGTATGCATTATCATCCCCACCTGAATCATGACTTTACATCTTGTTAAGATGTTTAAAATTTCAGGCTTCAGATTAGGTGATTGATTGATGCATTTGTGCTTTTATTTATGGCAGTAGGAATGCTTTTTCCTTGATGATGAAGTGTTCTTTCACTTCCCCCCCACCATATGAGGGGTGAAGGTGATGACATGATTTATTGATTACCCTTAGGAATTACCACAGCAGCCTGAATTGACTTTGACAATGACAGAGACTGACTGTGGAAGAACTACATGATATTCCAACTTGGTTTCTGACAGCAGGGACATGTGCAGAGGAGCAAATATCTGTATGGTTCACCTGTACAGAAAAGTCAGAGACAGAGAAGCAGGTGAGCGTCTAGAAAGCCAGTGCAGATTATTACATAAAAATACTAGCTAGACTGTTGTCAGGTATGTTTTCTATCTCCAAGTTAAGATTCAGCAGTATTCAGATCTGTAGTCTTGTAAAACTTAGTGCGGGGGCTGTAATTTTCCATGCAAATTTTTTTGCCTCCAGCTGAGTTTGTTGAAAATCTTCCTATTCAGCATCGCAGCAGTTTCAGGAGTGAAAATGGAGTTAGAAAGACTGAACCAGCCCCAGGTCTGTCTCTCACTGCTAATGTACTGAAGCCTCACCATGAGGCCCATTTTACTGTGGAAACTAGATGCAATGAAGCATAATTAATTAATACCTGTCTTTTCAAAAACTGAGTGCTTGTTTTGGCAGTGTTAATACAGATTTGAAGATCATTTGTATTGTATATATGACCCTACATGAGGAAGTTCAGTTTGAAGAATCACAGGATGAATTTGATATTTTAAAACCATAACTACTTATAGACTTAAACACCCTGACACTATCTGGAATAACAGGTAAAAAAAAAAAAAAGTTCAAAACTGTTAAGCCAATCACGTGATGCCTTTGAAAATAATGATCTAAAGAATTAATTTTAAAAACCCCCAAAATTCTGATTCCTTATACCCCCTATATGTTCCCAAATTCCAAGCCATCTTAACTTTGGTCCTTGGACTAAATGAGTTGCCGCCAGATGAAAAGACAGAGGCTGAAAGTTGTTGTTAATTTGGAAAAGATATGCTGCTGAAATATGGTCAGGAAAATTAATTAGGTTTTGTGTCTTTTATAATGCGGCTTTAAAGCAAAACAGGCACTGTGTTCCACTGTACTGAAAAGACAAAGCACAAAATGACACCCTGGCCCTTCAAATCCCCTTCCATGTTTTTCCGCTCTTCATTTTATAGGTTCAGACCAGTCAATTTCTTTTTTTTTATTCCTGCACAGTTGAATGGGAGGGACTCCCAGGTTATATTATAATATGCATACTATACGTTTATCTTCCAGTGCCACATTGCTCTGGTCAATACTGGAATTACTACAGTACTACAGTAACCTAGTCTAATTAATTAGCATTACAAAAATTCCAAGACAGAGATACTTAAAATAAAAATTAAAATTCTGGACAATGCACTCTCTAGAGCTAAGCTGTATTTATTCTGACACCCAAACTCCTCAGTTAGCTGCTTCGCTATCAACTCAGGCCCAGAAAAGTCGAGTTGGAAATGCTAGGTGCTTATCAGGTTTAAAATAGGGCTGCCAATGCTCAGCACTAGTGGAAATCTAGCTCACTCAGTTCTTCCTTGGAAAAACAGAGCCGCTGTGTAACATAAACACACAAATGGTTTGCAAGATGAAGACTATGACACAGAATGACACTAGAAAAAGTCAATAAATACGCAGAAAAAGCGCAACATGCTGTCAACCCTAACAAAAGGCAGCAAAGTCAAAGCTCTGAGGACGAGCCATCTATTCTTGACAGCTGGGATTTTTGAAATTCTAACTCCGCCAAAGGTTTTGACAATATAAGACAACCTAGTACACTACGTGGCTTTTACTGCAGACTAGAAGCAGAATTCATTACACCCAATTCAACCATCTCAAAGTTAAAGTTAAGTAGTTACCTAAGGAAACCTCAGTAACTCACAAGGTCATTCATCCCATCTTCCTTAAAGGGAAGTATGAGATAACTCGCCCTTTTGGAAGTTACCCACAGACTCTGTTCTAATTCATATGGATAAAAAGCTAAAAGCTATGAAACCCACGTTACAAATGGTGCGAGTCTCACTGTAACTCACATGGCAATGTGGTCACTTGTCTTTACTCACAAAAAACCCCAAACGAACTGCAGCTCTTACAGTGGCAGCAGGTTCACATAACTAGATGTACATACATGCAAAAATTCTAACTCTTAAGTCCAGAAATCTTTTACCAAGGGTGTCAGTTTCTAACTTATTCTCCAATGAGAAGCAAAAGTACCCCATTCAAAGCTACCAAAACCCAGCAGAGGGTATTTTTGGTCTATCCCCATACATCCTGACAATACCTAGGAACACCATGCACCCTCCATGCTTTTAAAATCCACCTTCAGGTTTTCCTGATGTACTTTCATGACAGGATCTGCAATACATGAACTTTCCTTCTGAGACAGCTATTGAAAAACACAGATGAAATTGGGGTGATCATAGCAATATGCAGTCAAAGCTACAAGTTATGCCATGTCCCTCAGAATTACTGTAAATGGATGCCCATCTAGATACTGTTCAGTTACATGAGATACCTCCCCATTCAAAAGTTGGCTGTTAGTTCAAAGTTTTTAATGTTAGATATACTTTTGAGATGATATGGGTTTTTTGTTACCTGATCTTCCTGCACGTAGAGAAGGCAAAGTCTGCCTAATGCTTTCATTAAGTTCCTTATCATCTGTAGAATTCTGAGATCCTGCTCTGGCTTCAGAGTCCAGTAATATTTGGTTCTCACAGAGACTAATGCCTGCAAAATCATCGGAAAGGTCACAGTCTTCAAAGTCTGTAGTGAGGTGATGCAGAGGGGAATTTTGAGCTTCTAGAACCAAAGGGGAACCTGGCGGGGACAAGGAGGACAGTGAGGATCTGGAAGACAGTGATGCCACAGATTTGGGAGGTTCAGTCAGTTTGGGATGGTCTGCAGCTGAAGGAGAGTCACTGTAACCCAGTCTCCCATGGGAACTGACCACTTCATTTTCATGAATAGTAGTGATAGGCCCCAAAGGAATGTAACCACTTTTTTCTTGTAATATGAAGTCAAGTTTATACTGATAGTCCAAATCAGTTATTTGATCGCCTTGGTTATAGTAGAGATCCGTGGAGCTGAGCGAGTTTAGCGACCCTCTGCTTGATGTGTTCAGAGATCCCCGGCTGGATGCCAGAGATCCCAAACTGCTCCCTGAAGACACAGATAACGTACTAGCTGAGAGACTGCAAAGAAAGCACAAACATGTACACTGATGTTACTAAACTAAACCAGTACAAGGAGAGATAAGATTGACTGGAGCTGCATTGTAACAAGTTGAAACTAAATGCTACTTGAGGCATTAAGCACCCACACTTGGCTTAGATCAGCATGGCCAGCCCGCACACGATCAGGACACTTTATCCAACATACAGCTTGTGGCCAAAGCCTCTTTTTTTCTGGAGAAGGGCGCCAATTTGACGGACTGGTTCAGCAGTAACAGCAGCCTTCTCTTCCTGATGGTCCCTCAAAGACCTGCTCTGCTCTCATGTGGGTGTCCATGGGGGTCAACGTGACAGGGGAGGGATCCCCAGGAAGAAGGTCATGCCTGCAGAGGAGTGGTACCATCTCTACAGCAATTTATGCAGCCTGCCCTCTGCCCAAGCACCTCGGAAAGATAGTAGCTAGATGGAGACAACTTACAATAGAACTGCTTCATACCTATACTCAATGTGCACAGTACATTCAACTAAGCATGGTAAAGGCCATAATGTGCAACTTTCTCCTGTTAATAACAGGATACAGAGCCCTGCCAGGTTAGAGTGCCACTACGTTGGCTCAGGACGACTCTGCAGGGAAAAAAATAATTCAAGGCAGCCCCTTGACATTAAGACACTTAAGAGATGTTTACTGAACAATTACAGAGCTATCAACTTTAATAATTTTGCCATCAGGCTAAAAACTGCTTTGGGGAGTCTTTTTGTCAGTTGAAAGTAAAAAAAACTTGAGCACAAAATACTTCAAAATATTATGTAAAAGATCCTTTCCCTAACAAATTACCAATCAAGATTCAATTCATCAGATCCATCTGAGATCCCAGGACTAAGATGGTAGGCTTATTGTGAGAGAACCTTTATAGAATGCTTAAAAACGTTTTTCTTCTTAAAGCTTCATTTTCATTTCAGAGAGAACAGGTAAACTTTAAATGTAGTCTGATTGGTGTATCCCACTTGGATATGCAAAAATATCCAGGATCTTCTAAATAAATATAATGGACACATGATTTGGTAGTACAGGGTAACAGTCCAGAAGTGAGAGAAACTCTTCCCTAGGACTAGTTACACATATCCTTAAATATCTGAATTCCCATCACAATGATGAGTTTGAGTTTATAGTTGCTGCAGATGATTTTTTTTTAATCATTCTGAATTGCATAAACTCAAGAGTCAGACTGTGAATCAATGACTCTTCAGGAAAAAACCCATCCTGCTGAGGATACATTTCCCTTTACAGAAAGGATAAGTCACTGCTGAAGAATAAAATCAGAATCAGCTTTTCACATTAAGTATTTACATGCATACAAATGTGTGTTAAGCCTCTCCAGTTGTTACATAGACTAATAACTACAGTTCTAATAACTCAGTTTAGACAGAACTCTGAGAAACCATTTGATCTCCTCAATGACACGATTTTGAAGATACGACCAATTCGAGAATTCCAGATTTCCTTATTTATTTACACAGAAGCACAATAACATCTGCCTGCTTCATTATGGAAGCTGTGCAAAAAAATCAATCCAGTCTTGAGTGCTTACTGAAATAATAAAGGTACACCAGGTTTACAAGGTGGCAAAATGCTTGAAGCTCTTACACTAGCATTTTCTTACTTAAGTACTACAAAAATATTTTGTTTGGTTTCCAGATAACAGAAAAACCTAAGAATGAAGTGAGATATTCAGGTCCACTAGACTGTTGCTGAATACAGGTTATACGTTATGCACTACAGTCTCACCTCCTAAGTTGTGAATGCAAATAAGTAGTTAACTTTGTTGTTTCTTCAAGCTTTTGTACCAACTCTTTTCTTCTCTCCTCCGATTTCAATCTGGAAAGAGAGGTACATATAAGTATAGGAAAGCATTACAAAATAATCTGGAAGCTAAAATACTTTATAGAGGAGACAGGAACAAAATGAAGATCCTTCGTATTTTCATCCGGTTGCTACCTACTGAAATCCAAGAGACTGTGTTAGCTTTCAGTCCTATCATAAAACCCTAACCCCTCCAGCAAAGTGACTTTACCTGCAGAATACTAAGCACTGTGACAAACTTGCTGAGTGTACAAGCAAGTAGTGTGTTGATACATTCACACTCTACCATGGGGAATGCGCACGCAATAAAAGTGTAACAGGAACACTGGGAAAATAGCTGCAACTTCAGGAAAATAAGAACTGTACTAATGCAGTTTTAAAGAGGCATGCTGTAGATTGTGTCCTCACTTAATACAATTCCAGAAAAAAAAACTCAAAAAGAAAACTAATACCACTATGAGTTTGATAATAGAAGAACTTCGGGAAGCAGTGCAGGAAGGTTAAAATTAAAGCACTTTCTTTGATTTCAGAGTCTTCATATAGAGACATAGTAAATCAAAGCAGCATTCAAATGCAAGGTTGTGAGACAACAGACCATATTTAGGAGTCCTTGGTAAAGATTTTTACATCCCCAACAGCATTGTTATCACTTCAGAACCACGTGGCATTGTAATGCTTGTTATCAAGGTTTGCCTTTATTGCCTCCTCCTGCACTGTTATCCAGCGTAGCTCTAAAACCACAAATGGTCATACACTCCCACTTCTTTTGGCTAGCTGCTAGCAGAAAGGACTCACTAACAGTTTCAATGACTTTTTCCTTATAGATTTTCCTTTTATCACTGCATTTACACCATCAAATAAATTACTTTGCCTCAGTGGATTCAGCTAAATCTCTCCTGTAATTGTAGTATTCTCCAGCCATTTCTCAGTCAACTGATACATGTTACAAGTTCTCAAGCAACTAATCTGAGAGGTAAGAATTTACCTCCATTCCTTCCCTCTTTTTTAAAAAAAAAAAAAAAATTGTTGACCTTCATTCTCAGAAACCTTTCTGGCACATCAAGGATATATAAATTTAAATTCAAATGCAGGGAACACTTCAAAGAACAAAACCAAAAAATCAACCATTGCTTTCTTATGCAAACTGAATGAAATACTCAAGTCTTCCCAGAATTCACTCTCTCCGAGTGTCAGATACCAGCGAAAAGACATTAAGTCCTCGATTCAGCAAAGCATGAAAAGCACTTGCTTACACCCATGCTTATTCAGTGAGCAAATCTGGGTTATGCAAAGGTGAATAAGTTATTCCGAGGTCAGCCAGGGTGTGAACTTCCACTCCACTGCCTGGGCTGGGTAAGCTCTTACACTGCAGTAAGTGTTCATCAGCCAATACCTGCTAAGACCGTTAAAAGCATACACGGTATTTCATTCTTTACTCAGAAAGACATACACATGTGTTTCCAAACCAAGAATTATGCTTATCTATTGTATCAGACATTATTTCCTACCATTTTACTATGTATCAATGTCTTCTGTCTTCTTTTAAAGCCTAATCTATCCTGCTTTTCACAAGCAAAAGTGCTCTTCATTAGCTCTTTTCTGGATTTTCAATAGTGAATTATCATTTTATCTGCAAGGAAGAGGCACAAAAATTGCTCTTTATGTTCACCTACTAATGGCAAAAGGCAAGAAAGAAAATTAGGAATTTCTCTGACTGGAGCCCTCAAACCCTACACCTTTAGCTTCCCACTGAATTTGCACTATTAGAAGAGAAAGTTTAAGTTTTGGTGCTTTTTTTCCTCTCCGAAGCACAAGTAAAAGTTTCTTTCCCTTTATTACCTTAGGGATGATACAAGAAGTAGATACAACTGCAAAAAGTGGAATATTCTGATTTAAGATAAAGTAGAATCAGTTTTCTACCTTCTCTCAGGTCTCATTTAAGTAAATATTTTTTGAAAGTCACAGACAGAATATGTCCCTCCAATAGCACGTGGGGTTTTTCTTTCCTAACAATGCTTTTACAGACACATTACTTAAGAAATTACAACGTCTTGCATTAAGTAAGATGTACAGAACAGGTGCGTCTTCTATAATCATCTTTGTAGTTTTTCTCTACCTAAAAAAAGCAAGGTCAGACAGAGAACTGGTACTGTCCCAATTAGTGGAGATTTAGCTGTTGTGACGTTCACAAAAACATTAAAATTAGTTCTTGCAAAGTAATAGAATATGCATAAGATTTCTGGGAAATGTTATATATATGCATGTAGGTGGGAAATAGACTCTGTAACCAGCTCTTGTCTCATAATGCATGCTTGATGGAATTATTCCTCCATGTGTCCAGCACTGTAATAAAGGATGCTTGCTTTCTAAAACTCCAAAATGAGTGTATATTTGCCAGCATTTTTGATATCAGTTTGCTAAAAAAATCTACTTTTCCCATATAATTTAGCTTCTGGGGGGGAACAAAAAAATCTTTCCTGAATGTAATTTGATCTACTAGTAATTAAAGAAGTGGTATTAATACCTGTGGATAAATTTCAGAAACATGTTAGTCACAAGTCACAAACACAAGCTAGATGATTAAATCCCTCATGGAAGTTCCAGGACATACAGGAAATAATTTACAATCTCATAAGAAATTGAGATACATGGGCATTTTTTTCAGTTTATGTCAGGTCAAACTGAAAAAAACCAGGCAAACAAAAACAACCCCAAAACTTTCCAATAATGAAAGTTCCTTACAGCATAAGCAGGAATTTGAGTATCCCCAAAACCACATAAACACCTAAACAACCTTTGTGGTTTTTTTCTGACATGGGTGCCTCTCAATCTCTCCTATTTGCACCCTTCCTACTTAAACTACCCCATTGCAGGAGTGACCTGAATGTTAGTGAAGCATCCTTCTCCAGTTTTGATCCTAAATTTTTATATTCCTGGGAAGGGCATGGAATAAAAAAAAAAATACAGTAAAAAGTTGAAGTGCACCTACCTCACCTTTCAGTGCAAACTTATTTGAACGTTTGTTCATGACTGGCACAAGAGTTGCAGCCAGTTTTGCAGACAACAGCACAATCAAGCAGTTAAATCATGCCTCTGTTTAAATGCCTGTGACTACTTAGACGATTTTGCCAAGGACTAAAGCTGTGACAGAATCTTCCTGACATGAACAGAGAGTCTGGAAAGTAGCAAATAGTTGTCAACAGTTCCACCACCCAGTTATTTCTATATAGCTGCTGGAAGGCTTCTTAAAGCAGGCTGAATATGCCCGCTCTCTGCTTTCTTGAAGCCAAGATGTTATGATTTATATCCTTCTTTGGTAAACTGATTTTGAGTACTTCTGCTAGTGGTAATTTCAGCATCCCACTCCCAAATAACCCAGGGCCATGTTATAATGTTTTTCTTTTAAGTCAGAACAAGTCTTCTGTTTCTTCCTCCTTTAGAAAAAAAAACTTGAAAAACCCCATACAGATCCAACTGAAAACATAGATGCAAACAAATATCCCATGTCATATCAAGCTCTGACACAATCCATAGCTTCTTACACTGTGGCTTCATTACTGGTACCTGTGAAAACACTGTTAAAAAAAGCCTTCATGAAACTCCGTGAAAGAAAAGAGTAATGCAATAACAGTGCATTACTATGAAGATGGTGTGGCTCCTCTTCTTAAAATGGAGAGAAGAATCTTCCTCATCTCCAAGAAAAAAAGCTGAGGGCTGATCTGATACAACTCTGTATCCTTTTTTTGAATTTAACACTTCAGGATAAGTTTCATCATCTGAATCCTACAAAATGAAGATTTTGTTTATGTTTATAGCAGGCACACCAGAAATAATTCTCAGAACAGCCTGGCATGAAAGAATTTATGTGCTTTGAAGTCACCAAGAGAGACAGTTTTAATATCATAAACAGCTGAAGGTAGAAATTAAGTAGAGATTCCCTGGAACAGCAAAAAAGCAAACCACAAGCCACCAGAAATGCTACTTTAACCAGCAGTGTAATGAAATCTTACAGTAACCTCAGGAAAAAAAAAAATCCACATTTTTGAGAATTGAAATTGGAACAAAATGAAAGCAGGGAAAAATAAAATCAAGCTCTAACAACTATACATGGAAAAAACCCCTTCCATTTAATTTCTTCTTGACAGTGGGAGACAATTCAACTTGCCCTTGATACTCCAACTTTGGTATATGGGCATGTATGGGAAAATGGTCAGGTGCAGAATTTTCTTTGGCTTTAAACAAGGAAATCCAAACTACAAGACTGAGAAACCAGCTACCTATTCTCACAGCATAAGTCAAGGTTTAGCTGTTACTTACAACAGCGTATTATTAGAATCTCAAAATCTTAGATGCAAGTTATTTATTTGCGATTGCTAATTTATTATTGATTCTTTATTCTCTATTTATTTATACAATTCTGAAAGCAATAGATCCATGGTACTTTGGATACTACCAACACAGACTGTTCCTGCAAAAATATTCTTCCAGTAGGACATAACCTTTCTTCTAAAACATGTTTGGATCATCAATGTTACACAGTTTAAACTGTTGTGAAGCGTACAAATATGCTTAATAATCATGACTAATACACACATACATACTTAATGAGGAAAAAAAATTCCTCACTAATCAGCTACAATTTAGGACCCAGCTTTTTATGCCACTAACAGGAACTTCATCATTCAGTCAAACTAGAGCAACAGCAGGTGTTCCCTAGCAGTGGAAACTAGGAAAGGCTTACAATGCTGGTTGTATTACTTTAATAAGGCACACTACACTGATACACCTAATGACACTTTGCATTTATTGCATTTTGTGCATGTGCTAAGAGGTGCCCATAAATTTATTACCGCTTAAAGTTGATGAGAAGCCCATTCGTGACAGTCATCTTTGATATTTTTGAACTCTGAATCTAGCTAAAACAATTTATTGTGGGAGTTGCTTTAGTTAACAGTTTGGTAGCAGCAAGTTAGGAAAGTTTTACAGCAATTAAACTTCTCTGTACTTTTTTTCCCCCCTTTTGGTTGCATTTTTAGATGTAATAAAACTCATAATGAAAGGTTTCAGATGTTGCAACAATCAAGATAATCTTTGTAACCTGAGTTCAAAGAGTTTACAGCTATCATCAGAAACAAGGGAAAGATATATTGCCCTCCTGCTGGTATTTTGACATTCCTCAGTTATTTAACATCTGTCACAGGGATTTTCATGCTGGCATCAAACGCAGAGCAACTGATATTGCAAAGCAGATATCAGGGTGTTCACATTGTCTCACACTACAGAAGCCTTCTTTCTGTTTCTGCCCAATGGGCTAATAACAAATTTAATTAAGATCTACATAGGACAGTTACTGAAGGAAAACAGCCCATCAAGGCATAGTTCAGGGTCTGTAATGAGTACAAAGGTTAGATTGCAGAAAGCAGCATTTAATATTAGCAAAAGATAACCTCTTACCTTTCAGCAAGTGCTTGACTGGGTGTGCTTTTTACAGACAGCAGCTCTTCTTCAAGTCTCTTCCTTTCTGCTTCTAGCTGCTCTAGCTCATCTTGAGTACGTTTGCGTGGTGTAATAAACTGGAGTTCCTTTAAAAGCTCTTCTTTTTCATTAATTAACATCAGTTTTTCTTTTTCCACATCCAGTGCCCCAGGCCAGGCTTCACTATCTAGCTTGGAGAGTTCAATCTTCAGGTTCGCCATGCTAAAATAAAACACAGATTTGTGTGAGCACACAAATCCCAGCAAGGAGAGCAGAAACACAATATTTTGAAAGGTATCAGCATACAACAACATTTTCTACTGAAGGCCATACTTGGAATTAGTTTTGCTTCACAGAATGCAGACTATGCCAGAAAAGCAAGCGACCTATCCAGGCTAACAGCAAGATGCATAAGAATTAGAAACAAGTTCCTGTTAAAATGCAGAGTTGAAGTCATGATGTTAATAAAAGCTTTATTGAAAGCAATCTGCCTGGTAACACAGCAGAGACACTATACTTCACTCATTGAGGAGTATGACAGATTTGACCTAAGCTGTTGGAAACTGAGTGCTCCTCAGAGACAGCAACCACCACAGTGAAAGAGAATGCACCAGAGCAAGGTGCTCACTTTGGCACAATGCATGTATGCAATCTTAAAAGACAAAAGCATTGTTTTTCTATGCGATTGAAATAAAAGGTAACAGGACAGCAGCTACCTAGAGAGCAAGGAGATTATGAACTCAAAAGTTTGTGTTTGTGCAACTGCTGTTCCCACTGTAGACAGGAAATCCACGCAGTTAAGATAACCAGTATCCAGTATAGATATTGGTTATCCATACAAATTGAGCAAATGAACATAGAATGGTAGCAGAAACTTCCCTAATGTTATCATTGAACTATAGCTCAGTCCTGATCAAGACAATTTCCAGTGGTCAGTCTCCATAATCATCCTGTCTACAGGTTCAGCAGCACAGCTTAAGAAGTGCAGGTCTTGCAGTAAAGACTCATTGTCCACTAGGAAAGCCTAAAAATTCCTGTTACAGGTGCCACATATCTAATAAGATGATAACTTTCAGTCATTTCCAGCCTTAGCCACACCTGAAGCAGCTGCAGAGCTAAAGATGTGGAAGCTTTGAACTATGTAGCAGCCTCCTTCACCTTTTTTGTAGGCTGGGAAAAAGGGAGAGAGAAGAGAAACAATACCAGAAAGATGCTCCCATTCCATATAACCTTGGGCAAGACGAACTGATTTGTTGCATCTATTTACATGCAACTGCCATAGTTACACACACCTAAGTCAGCTCAACAACTGATAACGAGTCTGTGCAACTTCAGTGTTACCAAGTACAACCTAGGTAATGACCCATGCTATACTTCATAAATACATGCAGATAACTTGGTACATATTATCTTTATGTAGTTCTGACAGATTTCTGGTAAAATGTTTTTCTTCTTTCCAGTTTGTTTTCTGTGATTAATAAAATTAATAATATCATGCTTATTTGGCACCTCCAGTATTAATTTTACAGTATGTTAAGGCATTTATTGATGGTCAAAGCTAAGAATAAGCGAAACACTTGAAACACAAACCCAGTATGTGCAAACACTTCGAAGATTTTAACTGTGTCTTAAAGACATATGATTGGCTTATTTAAAGCTGAAAGGAATAGTCATTAGTGGGCAGTTTTCAGATGAAACCAAATCATATAGTAGCATTGTAATGATACCATTTCAAAGGAGATAATTTAACCTTGAAACTTATTAATGTAATATACAACATACACCTACTTATGCAAAGGTACATGCATGAGATATTGAAATTTTGACCTGCATTCTTGGCTGACTAATTTGTGAGAAAGCAAGATCTTATGCTGAAGTACCACATACTTTGAATGCTGTACTGGTGGGGTTTTGGTTTGGTTTTGCGGTTTTATTGCTGCTGATGCTTTTTTTTTTATGTGGTTTGTTTTTGTGGTTGTGGTGGTGGTATTTTGGAGTTTTTTCTGGTTTTACTGGTAGATATGGTAAACTGATTTACTGCCAGGAATTTTTTTTTTTCCTACAAAAGAGAGATAAACCACAATGCTGGGACTTCTTGGTATCAAGACATTGTTAAAATGGGATGATCTGGTTTTGGATCAATCACTCTTGATTAAAAAAAAATCCATTTATCTACATCTAAAACACTATCTGACAATTAATATTATGTACATGATGATTCTGAGCCAATCATACATGTTCAATGCTGAACAAACACAACAGCCTTAGCATTCTTTGATGAATATATTGATTATATAATAAAGTTTTATGGTCTGTAAAGAGAATATAAGGGATTACTGTTGCTACCAGCAAGGCTGGCAGCTTCTATTGTGTATGAGGAGGGTATGTATTTGAAATCAGGCAAAAAAAAATGTTGATTGAGCAGCCTCTTACCTTTTAAACATAAAAACTAGCTATGCCTTTACATGGTATTTATAAGCTGCAAATTTATTTTCCTAGTTTTGTAATTGACCACGTCACGGTACCCCAACTGAAATAATAATTAAATCTCAGATTAAATGGCATGTAGGCACAGTTTTAATCTGGGGGAAAGTGCTATTTTTATTGCCTTGTTTCATTCTTTATAGTAAAAAAGCAACTTTGAGTGTCAGATAACCTTTTAGATTTCCATTTCCCTTAGTTACCTCCATAAAAAAAATCCTATAAGGATTCTGAATAGCCGACATCTAATTTTGAGAAAAGTATCGGAAGACAATACAATACTATTAATACATTATTAGAGAGATCCCACACATGCTTACTTTTTTTTTTTCTTAAATAAAAAGTCTCCCCCAGTATTGTGCAGTGCTTCTGGTGCACCAGACTATATGTCATTCTAACCCCAAACACTCTGCTTTCTGATGCACAGTCCTTCAGTGCTGTGGCAATTAATCAAAATGGCACTGCTTTCATGAGCAACTGCTGAAGAACTTTATTTGAAAGGCATTCCACATTCATCAGTGGAGCAGCTCCTGATTTCTTTTCTCCTCAGGTTAAACTCATTAAAAACCCCAACCCCACAGTGATAACAAGTATTTAAATTATCCAAAGTGCCAGGGAAAAAAAAAAAGACATAATTAAACCTACTAAATCTGCACAGAAAGTCTAAAGCAACTCTAAAATTGAAGAACCTTCAGTGGCACAGTGAACTGAAATGACTATCCCAAAGAAGGATATAATGAACATAAATAACCTGGTTACTCCTTTCAGTGGAAAGCCAGCTCACTCTATTCCCTTAATCGTAGAACTGCCATTCATTTGTCAGCGTCCACATATTCTTAACGCATTCATCTTAGCGTTAAATACAAGACCTGGTGTTCAAAAGCACCAACTGCTCCTCAAAGTGTGCTTGCATCCTGAAGGAAAAGGAAGGCTCTGCAGTGATGCCCACAGAGAAGCCACCACTAGATGTCACTGTCAGCACAAGGTTAGCGCTACTGAGCTGAAGCACCTTGCCAACTGAAGACAGCTACTTAAAGCAACTAACCCTATTACCTTCTTTTGGCTTCTTCGTATTGAAGACTTAGTCTGACCCTCTCTGCTAAATTTGATCTACTTCTTGTTCCAACCTGTTGAGGAAAAAAAAAAATATTATCCTTATTACTGTGTACAGTTTTTAAATGAATCAACAAGAACCTGTGCACAGGCTAGAAAAATTACAACTTACAAAATAAAACTATACTCACCTGCAGCCATGCATTTGCTGTTAAATGTCTAGTTAGGAATCTGCTCAGATGTACAGACCAACGCTGTCTTCTTGTGATACAATAATCAATTTTTAACTACTGTGCTACCAGTCATCCATATTCCATCAGAGTAAAATAAGAGAATTTTTCAAGTAAGTCTTTCAGTGATTGCACCCAAAATTTTGATCTCCTACTTTGAACTCTGCTGAACTCAGAATCTGGAACTAAGTCAGTGCATTTCAAAGTAAGACTTCAATAAATTTGCTACAAAACACAGACAAGCTTGGCTTTTTGTTTGGAAAACCTTGTATAGCCTCTTCCTTATAAACTCAGCTCACATAACTTAAAGTTACCAAAATTAAGCATAACTTTCTGTGTATGTAAATACACCATTAGTGAAACAGAGGTTTAAATGAATCACTAAACAAGTGTTCCACTAACAGCTTTTTCAGCTACATGAAATGCAACTGCACATTTAAATTCTGAGATCTCGTTTCTGCAAATTAAAAACATCTTCATATTGAATCAAGTCTGCAAGGTGAAACGTATCCTATAAACAGATCTGAAAGATACTGTCTACTTATGCTCATCTTCACTGTACTGGAACTATTCTATTAAATCAGATTGTCATAAATGCTTCATGCCAAACGTATCCAGTTAATCTGAATCTTGATTTAACATTTAAGTGGGATTCTAAGTAATTGTCTCAAACATATATATAATATACACCCATCAGCAACAGTAAACAACCATTTGATTCCAAGTCCATTAACTGCGGCATTGCGATTCAATTTCTCTTTACATTTGACAAAACAGAAAAAAGCTCACCTCACCAGAAATGTCAGTCTGAGACCCTGTATCCAGAGTTTGTTGAGAAAAACATAGCTGGGAGTTTACAGAGCTGGAACTCAAGTCTGCTTCAGAGGTCCCAATGGTCTGGTCAAGATTGAATTTCTCTCTCAGCTTTGCAAGACTCTGTCCAGGAAACAGAGAAGGAGGTGGTTTTAAAGTTTCTTTACACTTTACCATTTTTACACCACTTTACCTCCAGAACAAGTTTACATAAAAGGTTCAAATATAATAATTCTGGCTTTACTTCCTATTAAGTAAACTATTCTTTTAATCAACTAGTTAGTAGGTGAAACTAGGGGTGACCAACACCTGTGACAATGTAAAAACTACTCGTGGTTTTGTGCCTCTTTTAAGTTGTCAACCAATTAAATATTTGGATGATTAAGAAAAAAAGGATCTGCTTTCAGAAATGGAAAGAGGGTGAAAAACACAAACTGAATTTTGTCCAGTTAATATTTTAAATTGTGGTTTAGAAGTAACATATGCATTGTACCTTACATAGAAGTTCAGAAATCTGCATTTTCTGACTGACAGAGGGTTTTTTTGAACTAGGAATGTCACAGGATTCAGTTTCTGCATCTCCAAATCAATTTTAATACTAGTTTGGCTCAAAGAATTTTGAGAATCCCTTAAGAAGCATAAAATGGAAAATATTCCTCATCAGGAAAGTGAGTTGTGCTAAAACAAATCCACACAAAAGTGACATCAACAATTCAAAATACCTTCATTAAATCTTGTTTTTCCCTCTCCCCTGAACTTATTGCCTTTCTAATGGACTTCAGTTCGCTCAGGATGGCTTTGGCCTCACATAGTTCATACCCGCTCTGGTCTCCAGACATTTTTTGGTCAATTCTGTGGAAAGAGAGAATATTAACACCAGATACAGAAAATAATACTAATATCTCTGCTGTTCTGCTTCAAGCAGAAGCACAGAGAACTGAGGGGAAGGAGGTAAGAGATGACGTTTCCTGTAATAGACATGCAAAGGGGAAAAACGACATTGAAGTCTCCATTAAAATACTTAACCCCTGGCAAAAATCGGAAGCTAACACACACACAGTGCCCAGTGAATGGCTCTTGCTGACATAAGGAAATTTAGTGCAAAAATACTTCTGTTAAGTTTAAAACCGCTTCAGCTAAACTACTGGGTCCTTACCAGAGGCAGAGACTCCACAATCAATTTTAGTTGATCCAGTCTTAAAGACATAAGGGGCACAGAGCACTAAAGACCCCTACACATGCTACCAGGAGCACAGCAGTATTGCTGACACCACTGTCAAAATTCCCATCCCCACCAGAACTCTCTGCAGCACAGAAGCAGCTTTCAGGTACACTTTTCATACTACTGATGGTTTGCAATCCTTACAGAATTAGAATTTACTACTCATAGTATTCCTCTACCCAGACCCACACCATCACGTGGGCAGACAGGCAAGCTTCTTCGTACTAATCAGCCTTGCAGAGAAGAAACATAACCAGCTTCTCTCGTCTCAGCTTCCTCTTGTTCACAGTAATCCCAGGTATTAACAATCTAGAACAGCTGTTCTGCTTAGCCAGTCACCAGGCTCTCTTTATTCACAAAATCTCTGGATAATTAATACCATATGTCACACATCAGACAATTTATTAGATTCCTGGGCTATGGACGATTTTCAAATCTGGAACTTGAAAACAACAAAACAAAAAGACCCCAAACTTAGAGGCATTTCGTTTTAGTATTTCCTTACTTACTTCACTAAGTACAGTTTGTAAACACACTCAGTTATACCACAGGTCAGAGAAGTATTTCATAGCATCATAGAAATGACTGCAGCTGCGCTTCATGAAATTATAAAAGAATGTACTCTATACTAGATGCTTGACTTTTGTGAAAATGGCTGTTGTTTTGAAGGCAATTGGATTTCTGTTTTTATCATCATTCATCATCTTTGCTAGAAGATATTAACTTGTGAGTGAGGAATGAACAAACATTTTAACAATCAGAAGTGATCTCAAGCATTCCCTGCAAGAACAAACTGACATGGAACGCTTGTAACGGTATTTTATTTTATTTCCAGTTTTGTACACAAAGACATCAAGGTTCTAAAGTGGTCTTTAAAGCTGCGAGCTTGTCTTTTTTTTCTCTCTCCATATTTCAGTTTTTGTCCAAACTAGAACTGCATTTGTGTAAGAAAATTACCTGTGTGACTCACCACTCAGATTCCTAGTCAAGGAAAATTTGTTTCGGCTTGAAAGTTCCCGAAACTCTTTCATAGGGAGGCACTTACTGTCTGACAACACAAAATTTTTGGTAACTTATCAGGTTCCTAAATTCAAACAGATACACGATAGGGATCATAAATGAACAGTTGGTAATGCACCACATGCTGCCTAGTAATATGATGTGTCACATTCAAATCACAACTGCTTTATTCTGTATATAATTAAGATGGACAAGAAGGATCTCTGACATATAAGATACTCCATCTTCCTGTTTTGAATTAATGGGATTAGGACTGTTTGAAAGTAGCTGACTGAATTCTAAAAACAAACGTCCATTGTGTTTCTGTGGAATGCTGTTGACAGTTTCTGAAACATGCTTTGGATTCCTATCAAAATGGCTTGTGAGCAAGCTGCTTTAAAACAATACTTCATTGTTGAATTAATATAATAAAACCAGCATGATTGGCTAACCTTTAATCCTGGGACAGCAGCACGAGTTTTTATTACCCTAAGCTTTAGCATCAATGTGTCTTTCTTCTAAATTTTGCTTTAAATGAAACCTGATTTATGGTTAAATTAATTCAATCAACCATCCTTTTTCTCTCTTCACTCCTTGCTAGTCTTTATGCACTTAAATAATAAACAAATCTTACCTTTCTTTCCCAGGCAAAATGAAAGATAAACACTTGACTGGCATCCTTGTAAGGTGCTGAGGCTTTTCAGTTCCCAATTATCTTCAAACTCTTCATACCAGAAGAATATTTTCATTTTGGCATGCCTTTAGTTACAACTGGCCATTTCCTGGACCAGATTTTTTTTTCTCCCACTTAAAAAAGAAATCTTACTGTATAGAACTGTTCCATTAAAATACACAGGCAATAGCCTACAACATATTTTGGTTAGAAATGGGAACTGAAACCCAATGTCTCATCTCCAAACACAGATGTTCTGTCATCCTATGCAAATCACTTCTCTGCATTCTAGTACTCTGCCTGGTAGATAGAAACCCACTTCCCTTCTCCCACCTTTTGTCCACCTTCCTTATATATTCTGCAAGATCTCCAGGAGAGAGTTTATTACTTATCTGACAGTTTGGCACCATACACAGGGGGTCCTGAGAAGAAGGATAAATTAATGAAGACACTATTACGCTAATGACGTAACATTGCTTCTGCCACTAGGACTAATGTATTAAGACCACACAGCTCAGTATTTTATGGTGTAACTGTAGCCTTAATCTGTTGGGTACACACCAAAATACAGAAAACAACTAGCATTAAGTTTCTGTTCACATTACTCAAGAAAACACACTTGCTCATGAGGTTTCTTCTGCAGCAAGTTCTCTGTGGTGACAGTTCCAGCAATGTTTAATATTTCAGGGCCCAACTTTGCAAATCAGGAGCAGCAGGGAGTGCTCAGACTGAAAAATGTTCATTCCCTAATAATCCAACTCATTAAACACTCAGAGTGCTCACCCAGTTCAGCACCAGCCCTTTGGACACCAGGCATGCCAGCAACTGGAACAAAGAAAGTCAAGTCTCTAATCCTCATATTGTGACCCATTTCAAGCCCGGCACAATTGTGCACCATTTACACCTCTGAGAAGATCACCCTCCCTCCCCTTTCTCTCTCAGTGATGGGGAAGAAGAAAGACCTAATTAGATTTTCAGATTTTTAAATGGGACATACAAAGCATGTATGATAAATTCTTCCTCAGGACCCTTAACCACTGCCCTTCTTTCTGCCTCACTGCAACACACGCTACCTTATGAAAAAAAAAATTGGAGGGGGAACAGATTTCTCATGTTAACATTTGCACAATAGGTTTGCCATTTCAACATAATTCCTGCTTCCTAAATACAACAAAAAGAATTACTAGGTTCTCGTTTCCCCCCGCCCCCAATAATACTCTCACAGAAGATGGATTCAATTCCATGCCAAGGAAATAAATTGGGTGACTGAATTAAGTCAGTTTCAACTATTTTCTTTTACTCACTGTTGCAGTGTTTCAAAGCCCTGTTCCTTGTACAGTAGTTCTTGCTTCATCTGAGAGAGTTCTCTCTTCAGCTTCTTAACCTTGTGTTAAATCAAAGCAAGAGTTAGAAAATTCCTCTTGTTAAATGGCATAACACATTGCTTTGAACAATTAATGTATTCTCTACCTCAGATGAAACACAAAAAAAGAAAAAGAGAGTAAATTGCTCTACTGACACATATTAAAAACAAAAGGGTCTGTTCTCTTCCTGATGTCTATGGGCAACATGCTTCAGTATTAAAGGGATACAAGCAGATTAAATCACATTCCTTATTTGTATCGGTACCACACTGTGTTATTAAACCTGAGAGAACTTTAACAAGTCATTTACTTCTCACTTGTTAAGCAAGCATTCCAACTGTCCTACAGGGACACGCCTGTTTATTTTTAGGCTTATTATATTTTCACTTTGTCACTCCAGGAAGTTCTCAAGTCATTTGCACTGTAACAGACAAAGCGTGGACTCTCTCCCCCCTGCCCCATGAACCGTCCTTTCTTATGAAGCTTTGTATAAAGACACTGGATACGTAAACATAAAATTCACATTCATTTAATTCAAAGACAACAATCACCAAATACACTGTGAATGCAATCACATGTGTCTATTTAACAGAAATGTCTTTGGGAAAACATTTCCCTAGATTTGCATGATCAATTGCTTTTCAATCTTAATATTACTATTTCAGATATAAAGCAGTCATAAGTACACTACAAAAGATGTATTTATGAAGATTAAATAAAAAATACTCCATATGATTTTTATGTCATACTTCACAAACATACTAAATCAAAGTTTCTGGAACACGTACAAAGGAGTACACTTCAACATATATTAAAATTAATTTTCAGCATACACAGAGGCAGAAATGCCTCCTTGAAATGTGAAGTCACAAATTTTTGTACTTATACCTCTATACATGGCTTGCTTGCACTCTACATGTTAGCCAGATATTGTTAAGGTTTTTAAATTTCCAATCAGTAAAGTGAAAAAAGGAAAAGACTGCTGGAAAAGGAAAAGTTGCTTTCACCTACTACTGTCAAATATTCATGCCTGTTTTCACGTAAGTCCTTGGATATTCAACTCTCTTGAAAACTGTTTTTTATAAAAATGAGTAATTTTGAGCAATTTAACTGAAATTAAGTTAAAAATGTTTCTAAGACTTTTTGTATCCAGATCTCAGGTTTCCTATTTGGCACTATTCTTCAAATAAAAAAAAAAATTTAAAAGGTGATATACTCAACATGCCAGGTGACTAAAAATACAGAGTATCAACAGCTGCTGTAGCTTTTCCAGAGATTTGAAAAGCTTTGTATGTCTAAAATCACCAGTGATTTGAAGGGTTTTTGTATGGGTTTGTGAATGATACTTAGGTGTTCAAGTTTGTAGCTTCTGGCTAATGAATCTTCTGTAACAGAAATAAAATGCTTTCAATCTCTATTTTCTCTGAAGCAAAATCTGTTCTCTAGATGAGGGGTTAAGTTCAGGCTTTTGGAAACTACCACTAGTTGAGTTACTTGAGAGAAAACTTCTTATTTTGACCATACTAAATAGTATGTTTATCATGATACATGGGCAATGCTCTCAAGTAACACATTCAGCGCTCCTTAACTATTTCTTCCCTTACTAGTACAAAAACCCGAAGAATAATCTCTCAAGCATTCTGATTAAGGTCATATAAAATGGACAGATATCAACTCTGTGTTCCAGGTAATGTGTAAAATGCAAAAGAAGTGCCAACATTTCTCAGAAATGCAGAATGGCTGAACTATTTTTTTTAAAATCAGAAATGTGAATTCATATTAATAGCAGAAGGCACATTTAATTTCAACTTAGAGGATTGGATCTCTCAGAAACCCTTACGTTTTTCCTCAAGATAATCTTCTGAGTGTCCTTTGCTGTAATTCATCATCATTTCATTATCAAGAAATGTGAGTTAGGCACATTATCCTAGAACGACGTGACCTACATCATAATATACACTGTGTTTACTGCATTATACTTGCATTAAACTGTTCTCATACTCCTTGTCTTCTCCTTCAAAACTTTCATATAATTCCTGCTTTTTCACAACTCTTCACTTGTTTTATCCTTCACCCTCTTTCCTATTGTTTCTGCACATCATCTTAAGTCTCCTGACAGGCCTCTCACTTCCTCCTTCTAACTGCATCAAGAAGGCTCCTGTGCTAACCCCCTTCTATTTCCCAGCACTCGAGTGCTAATGGAACAGCACCAAACCCCTCACCTTGTTATTTTATAAAGATACATCCCCTACTAGCTGCTTGTGCATAAAACATACTGTGATTGCATATGCTTTGTGTTGTTTGAATTATGTTACTGATTACTAATAAAGACTCCAGTGGCTCCACTCAAAAGTCCACTACTGGATCAGATCCTTCAGTTTGAAACTTGTGAGAAAGGTCCTTCTTCTCCTGCTTATTCGACAGCTGATTTCTGTCATATTTTCTCCAAAACCCATTGCACAAAAGGCAATTCAGGTATCCAAAAGGCCCCATGTGCATATATTAGGCACAGTCTACAAGGAAAAAGGCCAAGGCTGATTCAGAACTCCCTCAAATGCTGAGTTTCCCCCTCTATCCACCATTAACCTGATGATACCTGTAAACCTCATTCAGTGTGAAAGAAATCAATTTAGTACACTTGACTTATTAGTTTTAAAAATGTGCAAATTCTAACTAGCTGGCTAGCAGCTTACTAATGAGTAACTTTGCTTCCCATATTGAGTCCATGCATGCACATACCATGAAATACCAAAAGGTGGAATATTAGCAAGCATCCTCAAACATTTAAATAAGGGTAAACTATGATAACAGTGGTACCTCTCTTGCCATGTTCCATGAAAACCACTTTCAGCTCTGACATCACAGGTCTCAACTTCTTATCTCAACGTATTTTCATATCCAGTGACTTTAGATGTCAACATACTTATGCTGACAAAGATATTCTTGGACTGTACCTTTCTAAACTCTGCAGACAAGATTCAGGTTATCCCTTTTAGGGACATATGCAACTTGGACTCGGCAAAACCAATAAATCAGGTGTTGGGAACCAG
The DNA here is from genome assembly GCA_013389865.1 of Piaya cayana. NCBI lineage: Eukaryota > Metazoa > Chordata > Aves > Cuculiformes > Coccyzidae > Piaya > Piaya cayana. The sequence goes on from WAAB01022678.1 coordinate 378,322, forward strand.
CAGGATATCAGGTTCCTTGACTCCAAGAAACAACAGAGAGGAAAGTGCCTCCAAAAATGAATTATTCTGATTAACACATCGCCTCCAAAAATGAATTATTCTGATTAACACATCTGCCTCTCTCCTCAGTGAGCAAACAAGCAAATTGTAGACCTGTAGCCAAGAAGTGATTCAGCGTTTCTGCATCTTGAGCTGGGAGGTGATCAGAACTAAATAATGGGAAAAACTGAGCACTGGATCAGGTCTGAATTTCCCCCTCTTTGACTTTTGGTTAACTATATTTAAATCTGGTCATGTGTTTTGCTCTTCAACAACACTGTTAATCTCCCAAATATACTAGTTATCCCCTTGTCAAAGGGAACATCTGTTACTGTTCCACTCATTTTAGAAAGAAGCTCTTACTTTCTCTTTTCATTCTTGTTCCTGACAGGGTCCGTACTACTGCTAATTCTCCTAACTAAACTTAGAAAATTTTTCCTCCCACCTCCTCCACTGTTGAGGTTCTCTCAATAACCACCTTTGCTTTTACTTAAAGGATAAGGGAGTACGAATTGAGACTAGGTAAGGCTGAACAGGTGTACATAAGCAGTCAGGAGGGCAACATCCAGACACCAGTTTTATGGTGTATTCCATCCCTGATTTATACTGGGTTTTAAAATTTTAATGAGCTACTCCACAGTTCCTTTTAAACATTAATTAGACTCCCAATCATAACTCTTATGCCACGTGAAGATGGCTGTTACTGGAGGCTTCTATTTATGCTGCTCTGTGTGGAAACCAGGAGGGGGCAATGGAAGAGCTGAGGAACTGCTGTGGGCTGTGCTGCTTCTGCTCCCACAGACTTCCCTCATTGAAGGACGATGTTGTGTTGTGGGGTGCTGCCTTATGACCTGCATGGTTTCAGCTGATTTTTTTTTCATTACTAACTACAGAAAATCCAGGCTAATCACAGAGCGTTATACACCACTGCTTAAATAAATGAACTCTCTATATAGATTTAAAATGTCTTCCACAGCATTTCCTTCTTATTTAAGATTAATTCAGTAGAGACTAACCCATGAATACAAGTTCTTTACATGGAGTCTGTCAGTAACAATATTGAACAGTTGACCAAATAATGGTTTTCTGTTTACTAGCAATTCTGAAATGTGAACACAAATTCTTGATCCAAACTGTTCCATTTTGACAACAGAGTGAAGTTTCAAACTATTATTAAGAAAAGTTTTTTTAACCAACAGGAATTTGTGAATTTGCAGTTCATGTAGCATTTCTTGCAGAAGAAAAATTGTGTAAAAAACAAATCGTCTTGCTGCAGCTCATCTTGTCCTATTACTTTATTTTCACCTAAAGGTTTTTACTCTTGCTTTTAAAAACAAAAGCGAACAACTGAAAATAATTATCAGTTTTATTTAAATCCACATCTAACTAGAATATCTGTCAGTTTCCTCAAAATAGTTTATTTGAAAGCAATAGAGACAGCTTTAAAATCCTCTGAATGGTTATTTAATGAGACTATTAGGAGGTTTCAGTGTCAGGGTACAAGATACCTCTGCTAGTTGAGGCTTTGCATTCTACAGTCGTAAACTTTGCACACAGAATAGAAATTAATAGGAGTTAATCACTCTCACCCTTAATCTTGTAGTGGAGATTTCAGCCTTCAGAATGTCAGGGTCATACTTTGTGCTTGATGAGGAGCCTGAGAATACTTTTTTAAAAAGACAAAAAAGAAAAAAGTATTTAAGTAGTTTTAAATCATTAATTAATCCCTTCCTTGATGAATCCACATTGATCCAAAACTTTAGCATGCAGAAAAACATATAATTTTTAAAATATATAGATATCCTTTTATAAAGTTGCCAGCAGAGCAGGATGGATATAATTAATGAAAAAATCAAAATCTTTCCCCTTTACCCCTACCACGATTTGGCATCTCTCCTCCTTTGCCTATCCCAGGATCCTAAAGTAGCACCTCATTCTCCATGGCTTTCTATCCCTTGCTTTTTGATCCTATTCTATCCGAGCCGTCTTGCAGTCACCTCCACCTGGAAGTTGTATATTCTAAGGAGACTTCTGGAAAGCAGATTTATTCAGAAGCTTCGGAGGTCTGCCGCTCAGTTCTTCCACAGCTGCACATGTTACTTTTATCACACCATCTATTAAGAGAGATGTTTGGACAATGACAGGCCCCTGACAGCACTTTACTGCATGGTAATTCCTTGCCCAACTCTAAGTAACATTTCTCTACTTCATCTCTGATCACTGCACACAGGCAAAAAAAAAAAAATTGTACACTATTGTTATAAAGCAGCAACAAATTCCTTTCTTGGTCTGTTGCAGACACCTATCAACACAGTAGGGTCATTTCAGTTTGTGGTCATGAAGTGCAAGAGACCTTATTTACCTTTGAGACTAGATTTGGCAGAATTTTGTTCTGACAAACTGCATGACCAAATAGATTTCAGAGCCAAACGCTCTAAACCACGGCTCAAAGGAGTTCAATTGTAGCAGAGAGAAGAGGGTTCTCTCCAGCAGAATACCTTTATATATATTTAAAAAAAAAAAAAGTAAAGATGCTATCTCAAAAAAAAGCCAGAGTACAAGGTGTTCATAGCAAACCTTGAAAACTCATCCTAAAGAGAAACAGGATCCCCTGCAAGGCACAGATCAAAGTTATATTGTATCCTCTACTGTACTTACAGCTTGTACGAGAGCTTGATTTTTCTTTGTAGGCATCATTCAACTGTATATACTCCTCCAGTGCAAGTGCTAGCCTCTGTTCTTTCACCTGGTACAGTTCTTTCTGAGTACTGAGAGCGTCCTGGGCTACCATAAGATAATCTTTTAACATTCTCTCTTGTTCTTGCCTCCATTGTTTCCTAGGATCTTCTATTTGTGTTGTTTCTTTATGGGAGAAAAAGAAATGATTTAAAGAAACCTTTGTTGAAATCTGTTGACAACTGGTTGTTTTTGGTTTTTTTTTCAGGTAATCTACAGTTATAGAAGTGTAAACGATAGCTTGTCTTCGGTTACTATGGAGATCCTAAATTTTATTTAAGTTTTTCTTTGCCACAATAGTGTGTGCAAGAAAGTATTTAAGGGATCAGTTGCAAAATTAGGAATCAGGGCGCAGTAGGTAAAAATGCTGAAGTAGGTCATACCCAGATCTTCAATCTTGAATTAATAATGTCCTAAAATTAAAGAAAAAACTCCATTTTTTTGCATCAGAGTATTCAGAAATAATTGGATCAATAAAATCTTTCAATGACATCTTAAAATTGAATGCTTTTCTGAACAAAAATGATAAGTAATCTTAGCCATTACATTTTTTCAAACCCTTCCCTCCCCACTTCATTAATTTTTACAGCCGTATGTTATTCACGTTTTATAGAGGTTATCTCTCTCCTTTCCCTCTACAAAAAGTGTTTTATCTTTTCCCCTGTAACTGACCTAACAGAATGTTAGCTCTCCATACCGCCTTGTCTAACTCTACTCCTCTCCCTGCTAGGCATCTGATCCAAGAAACAACTTTCTTTTATGGTCAACAGACAGAGCTGCCCTCAGAGGGCACTTCACCCCATTGAAGACAGGTGACCAAGATAGAGGGGACCAAACTGCCTTTTTGAGGTGCCTAGTCCTTTCCACTAACTACCCAGCTAAGATCAACAAGTAGACTGGAACGGGTCCTTAATTCACAAAGAGCCTCAGGTCAAACATTTTAACTCCAGAAGCCACACAGAACACAGACTTGCATAAAACACGTAGACAAGAGGATTTGCTCCAACATAATGGTATCTATTAAAAAGTATGTGATGAGATCGACCTAATTGTAGGGTTTAAGATTTTTATTTTTCATGTAAGCATGAAAAGAGGAAGAGTTAAGGCTAAATGTTCAATCTTATAATTAATATTTCCTGACTGATTTCAGCACTTTTGAAGCTGTACAATGAATATTCTTCTTTAAAACTGTTCCAGGTACAAAAGTATTCTCATAAGATGTATTCACGAGAAGTCAGAAAACTAAATGCAAATGTGCACCACACTGCATTTTCTTTGCAAATTACATACTATAAATCTACAAAAATATAAAGTAAAATTCAGTACAGTACCAAAATATTAAAATACTAAGTATTTACTTCAGTTTTTCTGAAAAAAAAAAAAAGGAAAAGTCATTCTCTGGGTTAGATTTCTGCCACTTTAGTCTTCTGAATTGTTTTACTGTGAGGAGCAATGGGGCGGGGGGACGGGAATATGTAGCTGGAGGCATGGAGGGAAGAACAACTGCAGCAGAACCAACCTGATTGCTCTAAACTGTAGCTGGAGTGCACACTTGGGGAGAAGGTACTCTCTTTCAACTCTGGATGTGAAAACAGATCTTGTAACAGCAAAAGCTGATAAAGACAGGTTCTGGTTAACAAAAATTTCTGATAGTGACTACCTACCAGTTTTTCAAAAGCCTTTTTTGGCATTAATATAAATAGAAATAAATACACACACACACTGGTAACCTCCTTCACCATTTACAAACATGACACACTTTTGTATTTCTGCTTGGGAAAGGTATTTCTTAGATGTACACAATGGATACCCAGACAGTATAAATCACATAAACCCTAGTGTGCTGCATAAAAGATTAAAGCAGAGAAGCTTTATACACAGCTGGTTTTCAAATAACCCCAACAGGTATACTCTCTCCAAAAAAAAATAGCTATAGTTAGACATGCACACCTATATCCATGTTTGTAACCACCTGCTCTTTTACACAAAGATACTGGGCACACAAATAAGAAAATCAATACCTTTTCTCTCCTAAATGGTCAACACATGTCCCCCATCTGTGGCCACTTATTGCTGTTGTGCTTTAACACACCTCCACATTCATAGTTACTTACACAAGATAAGAAGTGCTAGTTTCCAGAGGTATCTTTTTTTTTGTGAAGCAGGATGAAGAGCATGAAGCATGATTCTCATGGGTCAATGATCAAATACGATAAATGCAGTTATGTTCTTTCTTTTTTTTTTTTTAGAAGAATGTAATGATGTGATTGTGTTTCAAGAGTGCAACCGGCAGCCACCAAATAATCTTACAAGATTGGAAGGTCTCATCTTCGAGCACGTTGTAGGTAATTGCCTTGTAGGTTTTAAGTGAAGATTGCTCAACATGCAGCCCAAATACCAAATGCAGCCTGCAGAGTCCTAAAATGTGGCCTACAGATGCCCTGTCCTTGTGACTGTGAGAGAAGGACAAAGCTCATCAACAGTAGATTATTTTGTATTGCTGACAAACACAATCAAACACTCTTTTTGCCTCTCCAAGCTGCACGTGCAAAATACTATGATTGTGTGAGCTACTAATATCTTCTATACTGACAGTCGTAAATTATTTGAAGGTGACCTTGCATTTAAAAAATTGCACACTAACTTCAGCATGCTATGGCTTGGGTATTTGTAGATACTTTAACTAGCTGAACTACTCTCAGCCGATCCTATCTGCATGTATTTTATTCCAGAATGGATGCACATTCAGGAAAACATACAATCCTGGAAAATGGAAAGAATCACTAGAATAACTACTCCAGAAATGCTAGTTAACTTTAGCTAAGTAGAAAAGGCTCTGGAAGATTTTTCATTCTATATCTACTTAAACATTATGAAGTAGAAAGCCTAAAAAAGAGGATCACTTGTTTGGCAAGTTGTTCATATGCATACGTGTTAGAGAGATATATATATACACATACACACACACACACACACATACATTTTATACATACATATATATACACACACACACGTCTGTGCTGCAGCACCATATGCTTCATCTATAATTTTCAGTTGTCTCAATTTTATTCAGTAGGTCTACCCTACAAAGAAAAAAAGCAAGAAGACAGAACTACAGATATATCTGGTACTGTATGTTCATTTGAGCACATGTTAATTTCCAAGAGCCAATTTTTGTTTCAAAAACAAATATTTATACTTCCCAGAGTAAAGACACAGAGATAAGTTGTTTGTTTTTTTTTCCCCTGGAACAAGAATGTTATAAGCACCTGCTGTTAAGGTCAAACTCTCATACACACAAGAAAATTATAGGGATAGTTATGTGCATATCATTGCGGAAACACTTGCTGAACATTTCAAAATGAGATGTGAAACCCTTCACGATTAAACCAAAGAGTGAGATTTAAATCACAAAGAACATCCAAACATTTTCTTAGCCTTATTATTCAACAATTGATGTACAATAAATTTGGAAGATGTAATTTCTTTTTTTAGAGCATGACCTCTCCAACACTTCCTGCACTAGACAAATTCGAGAGTTCATCTGTTTCTTGTAGAGAAAATGAAAATTATATATTTGCCATCATCTTCCAAGGTAAGAGGTTAGATATTAACTAAAGAAATCTTACAATGGATCTTTAAGCAACTAAGACTTCTAAATCAGGCCCTATCATAAACATGGCTCAGATTTTTAAAATCTGTATACATCAAACTTCCTCTGTCCAATCAAAATATAAAATAAAGACCTGTAGTAACAGGATGAGGTCAGTGGTGCTGTGCTTACTCAAGTTACATGTTCCTAATTTGACGTGGGTTTAGTGCTATTTGGCAAAGCCACTTGGAAATCAAAATTACCCAATTCTATTAAGAGGTCTTGATTTAAAACCAATTAATTTAACTTCAAACAAATTACTGCAAGTGCGTAGTTAATAAATCTGTAAAAAAATTATAAATGAGCTATTTATTTCCTCTTATTTTTAAAGTTTCAAGTGACTACCCACACTGGGGGGAAGTTCTATGAGACAGAAAAAACTTGAGGTCTCTCTCCAGCAGGATGGCATGCTCCACCCAAGGACATTCCTGTGCACTGAAACGATCACAACCCTGTAACATAGAAGAGCAAGCTGTGCTGGCTTTAATCACGCTGCTAGTCATGAAACACTCTTCCTGGGTCACTGCCAGCCAGGTTTGATGCACATAAACTCAGCAAAGAATTTAGCCCAAACAATAAATCAAACCCCAAATGCTTTGAAAGCTTTATTTATTCCTTTGGCTAGAACTTACTTCAAGAGCAGCAATGTTATGCATGCTCTGTGTAATTATACATAAGATATATATCATATGTACAGGATACAGTCGACAGTTAGGCATACCGCTTTTTTTAAATGAGATATTTTCATGTTATATTCCTGTCCGCTATTAAGAAGCTCTGCCAAATTTTTTACAGTCTACTTGAACAGAAGGAAACTATTACCTTATCAGCGGTATATCGTATTTTCCTAAAACACGTGAAATTTAAATATCACTAGAAAATCCCACAGGGAAGGGAACAGCTCCCTGATGCCCTTCTGCTAGACATGAGAGAACTGGACATTTTACTACAGGATTAACAATATGTGGAAGCAATAGTTTTCCAGCATCTCTCCTTGCCAAACAAAATAATAGTGTTGATTGGTTCTAGAGTGTCCCACATGTAAGCTATCTTCAGTCAGACACGTTGCATTCAGGCACCACAGTTAGAGAACAAATACTCTCAAGATTTCCCACCAAAAAAAGGTGGAGATACTACACTGCTACTCAAGAAGGCTGCATACATTAAAGAACTCTCACCTGTCTAAACATGTAACATATAATACCAGTTTGTAAACATAACTGACTCACCGTCTCACAGGAAAGGCTATTTCAAGGCAAACTAGCTGACCTGGCTAGAAACAAGGACCAGAGTGGGGGGAGATGCACGCCACTGCTGTTGTAATAGCCCTCCATTCTGGCAGTGATGGCTTGCACCACGTCACGCTCCCCTATGTTACACATTTGCAAGTTCTCTTTTGCACAGTCTCTGGTGTTCACTCAACCCAGTGCATTTGATACACTAAACCCAACTGAACTGGCTCCAAAAGGGAACGTGAAAGCAGATACGTCATGTTCTGGTAGGTAAGACAAGTTGTGCCATGTTACCAAAGGTCCAATGAAGAGGAAGAACCACCCAGCTGAGGAAGGAACTAAACATCCTTTTTTTTTTTTGGCAGCAACAAGCCTACTTATGGATCTATTCACCTGTTAGAATCTTAAGCATGGATCTACTCATCAGTATCTTGCACCTTATCCCTCATATACTAACTTACAGAAAAGTTTCCAGACATGAAAACCCGAGCTATGATACTAGACGAGAGGTGGTAAAACTCCAGTGGCTGAGCCTTGAAAATAGGATGGTTCTGACTGATGCAAAGCCCCATGTCACAACTCAGCTAGGTACCCTGTGTCAGGGTGGCAGCTTCTCTGTCTGAAATAGCAAGTGATGAAAAAATAACTTCATAACATCATACATCACTGGTTATCTTGCATAATAATTGCAGGACTACTACCTCCAACCAAACAGAACCCCACCTTCAAGGGAGAAACACAGGCCTGAAAATACCAAACCCAACAGCTAACTACATTCAGGATCCCCCATCACTCCTGAACCTCAGTGGCTGAAGAAAGTACACAAGCTAAATCTAGACTGTTTTTTAAGCAACCCTCAATGCCGTGGTAGGATTACATCCTAGTCCAAAGAGGTGGTTTGAAAAGGAGGGGATATCTGGAAAGCAGTCTACTCCATGCTTAGGGCAAACCACTGGAATAGGGCTGCAGGCGAGCCAAATTGGAGTCAGCCACAGAGAATGAGAATCAAGATTTCAGTTTTATCTCACAAAAAGATCACAAGATAGCACAACTAAAACCAAAACCAACCCTTTGACATCCCACATCAGAAGGGGAAAAATGGTGCCTGTTACCAACCACCACAGGATAACACAAGTTAGCTTAGTTATGAGTGGTAAAAGCAATTTATCAACATTACATAATCACTATAGATGTGTTTATTCTATAATTATATCCCATGTTTCTTGATAAACAAACTGGCCTTCAAATTAACAGCACTTTTGCCTGCAATAAGACAAAAATACACTTAGAAAGAGTGCAAATATTACTTCATTGTACTTCAACTGGTGTAACAAATATTGCAGGCAACTGAGATACCAGTTGTAACGAACAGCAAAGAAGTAAATGTACCAGTACTAATTTCAGGGAGAATACTCAAGTATTACTAGACTGGCTTAAGGAATGCACTTCATTGTTTATATACCACAGGCTTTCTGAATCCATTTTCTTCTTCTTTTTTCCCCCACCAATTTTTAAAATGCAAACCCAAACAACAATAAAAGCAATTTGTACCCAAAAATTTGAGGAAGAATTCACAAACAAATATTACATAATTTCACAATGGTTTGTTTGTTCAATGGTATATAAAAATACGGAATAACATATTAATGAGACAGCAGTTTCAGTAAGACCATGCAGCCCAGCAAGATGACACACAGTGTTTTAAAAATTATCTAACACATTTCTGAATACTCAAAGAAAATTGCATTCTACCACATAGGATGGAATAGAAGTTCTATAGAGAGATATGGAGGAAAACTAGGTTATTCAGAGTATGTTCTGAACTGAGCTCTATACATTTTGTTTCCTGCCATAGAACTTGCACACAAAAATGCCTCCTCTCTTCCAGACACCTTTTTCACTTTTCCATATAATAATTCTGTGCTTGAATTTGAGTAATGAGAGAAAAGGAGAACGTTTTCCTGCTATACTGTGCAAGCATGAGCAGATTTCCGAGAAATATTTATTCAGAGATTTTTAGGAAGAAATATTGAACATGTTATGCTTATGGCACATTAGTTTCCTCCAGATATTGGGTAGCATATGCTTATATATCTCAGATTAAAATGCAGTAGAAACTCTGAGCATTTTGCTCTACATTATCCAGTAAGTGGGTAATGTTCTACTGCTATGCCTATTGGAACTAAGACACAAGAAAAACATGCAGGTATGATCTCTACATAAAAGTCAGCAGCTAAAAAACATCTCTAACCCAAAGACTTCATTGCTCAACCCTTCCTTCTGTAGCCAGCATTTACAGGATTATACAAATGCCTTCCTACAGCCAGGACACAGAGAAGATACCTGTAAATAAGATTCAAGATAAGATAGACTGTGCTTGGGTATTCACCATCTGTGTTTGCTAACAATAAAGGGTCTTCGCATTTGTTTCCCAAATGCTTGCATGTCACCACTTGCTTAGAACATGGTGATGGGTCAGGGAAACAAGCAGTGCGTATTTATGATCACGATTTGACTCCCTCAAGCTAATGACTCATGGTGGAATTTTCAGATTTCTTTCTCTACTGAAGTTAGTGTGGTATGTTTTCACAGACATAGAGATACTAGAGTCCCAGGCAGGAGCAAAGATAAGTCAGTCTACCCACAAAATATTTGTGTTAGATAAACTAGTTGCACAGGCATAAACTGGCATGAAAGCCTTTAAGATTACAACAACAAATAGAGTACCCATAGTTAAAATACTGTGTTATAAGTGTCAAACAGCATAGGTAAATGTTAGGCTTGGAAAATTCAAGAAGGAAGGAGACTAAGCAGGCAAATGAGGACCTCTAAAGAATTCAATTTGTAAGCTAAGCAGACACAAATCCCTCAACCTCCATGCTTCCCATTGTTTTAGCATCATTCCTATTTTCCTTTTCTGTGTAGACAAAACAGTGGTTTCTGGGAAAAGTGCATTCATCCTTCCAAAGTAGACAATTAAAATTAAAACCAGTAGTGAGGAAGTGAGGGGGAGCTGCAGAAGCAGGGAAGGTAGATGTCCCAACTCTGTTTTGAAGAAAAGTGCTGGGAGTGAAGGGCAAGGAGAAAAATCATCATTGAATACAAAGTGCAGAGTGGCTGACACAATGTGAGAGCAGGAGCAAGAGCAACCAATGACTGCTACTCAGCTGCCACCACCACTCGAGAAGCACACTGGGAAATCTCAGGCTTAGAATCAAAACTGCTTCCTGGTAAACCACCACAGGGTGCAGAAGAGATGAAAATGCAAGGGTGTAATTTCCAAATACCTTTAATTGGTGCTACCACAAAAAGCTGTTGTCCCGTTTTTCACCTTCATTCATATCCGCAGGTCACCTTCCCTCTCTTGCTTGCATAAATTGGGGTGTGGAAAGGAGAACAAATAACTTTTTTTTTTTTTTTTTGTCCCCACACCAGATTAGTTTCAAGTTAAATCAACTCTCTGATCTGATTCATTGTCTGGCCATGCAAACACTCATGCCAGTATAACCAAAAACACTGTAGGGACAGAACAAAAAGCCAGAGAGGTAGCAATAGCATAGGACCAATTCTTTTGGAGATTCTATCAGCTTAAAAGTATTGGAAAATACAAGCTCTAAGAGCACAAATGTTTGCATCTTGCCACTTAGCGCCTGATGTTGAACAACCTGCAGAAGAATTGGAAAAATGTGGAAGTGATGATTTCGCCTGTAGATACACAAAATAAAGTGGAGTAGCAGGTTTGTTTTATTTTTGGTATTGCCTTGAGTTCCTAACTGTGTTGTTTAGCAAAAATAGTAAATGTTAGCAAATTAGATAGCTGGACTAGATGAACACATGAGCATGCACGTGCAACAATGATTATAAGAGTAAACAGCATACGCTACAAAATCTTTAGACTCTCTTAAACCACACTGACAAGGATCCTGCACAAAAGGAACTTGCCAGTCCCTGACCATCACATAATATCCCTTCAGTCATCCCTCTAACAAAGGATGATACTGAACCTCAGGGTAAGCATTTAGGTTCTTACAGTATTAGCTACCCACATCATATGTATGTTGTGCCTTGCCAGATGGCCTGTAATCTGGTCTCCCTTGAAGCTGAAAGCATCGCTCCTAATTGGGGTAATATATTCATAAACTAATGACCTCAGTCAGTGTTTCTCAAAGCAGGTTACATTATGCAAAAGGATCATGAGAAAGCTCTAAGGCAATCAGTAACAGCTAGGAAAAAACCCCACAAACCTACACTGTATTTGAAAAGCACCTAAAAACCATATAAAATTATTGAAAATGTGTGATGACAATAGAATCAAATTATGCTTAAACATATTGACACCTAAAGCAAGGCCCTCAAGTGTGAGGGAGTGTTTACAATTGCAGTTGGCTCACAGCCAACTCTTACCCCTCTGTAAATGGAAAACTTTCAATCAGTAGTTAGGGAAATTAGGCTTTTCTCAGTTTTGTATGGGAGAAGAGGAGGTAAAAGGACTAAGATGGACAATTACATAGATGGGGAGAACACTTAGGGGGCTGGCTTTTTCTGAAAATATACTGATTTAAATATTTTTTTACATAATTTAATCTTTCATTATAGAAATTTGGTACAATTTTCAGAACTTTGCACGGTCCAGTCTAGTACCACTTTAGTGAAATCAGTGGGAGTTTTGCCAGTATTTACCACCTTCAAGAGGGGCAGAATAAGTCCCACACTAAACACTAACAGAAAATCTAACATTTTCAACCTTAATCTTTTAACAGAAAATGAGGGAACAACCATGAGCAAGACCATCAGAATTTACAGTCTATTGCACTAAGGTCTAGCCTACTGCTTGCTGTTTATTTGGTTTGTTTGAGAAATCTAACGAGATTGGCCAGTTTTAATACAATCACTCCAAGCAACTGGAACCTTCACATTTGTATCGGATGTAGCTTTGTACAGAGGCACAGAACAGGATCAACAACTAGAAAAATAAATTATAAGAGGACAGATAATAGAGAAGTTGTTCAGAATAAATAATTTTGGGATGCGAGAGAATCAATAGGCCTTTCTGGAAACATTTTGCTGAAATAAACCCAGCCAGAAGACACTTAACATAAAACATATTTAGTCACCTCTTCCCACTTAATACATGGGAGCAGATTTCTTTCCAAAGTGCTATCCCTCAAGCTGCCATTTACAGGTCCCGAAATCTCAGTTTATTCCATGTGTTCTTCAGGCACCTACTCGTTTGGTCCTCCTTCCTAGCCATGGGTGCAGTTTTTCTTTCTCCAGTACAAGACAGAATTAACAAAATTATAAACTATTCAGATGAAAGAGTAAAGGAGTCTTGTTCTAACATCCACTGTCCTAACAGAATTATAAGGGTTCAAATCCAGAAAGCACACTCAACTCATCTGAATTACTACACTGCTAACAGAGCAGTAAGAGGCACAAACCCCATTTTCTAGAAAGGCTGCTCCCCCCCATCCATTAGTCATCTCCATACTACTACAGATTTGAATAGCATCAAAACAACATATCCACCCCTAGTCAGAAGAAACAGAAGTTATAATCTCCACACTTGTCATGTCAGAAAAATGACCTGCTTTTAAGAGATTTAGGGAGGTTACCTGCCATCATCTCAAGTGCTCTTACTAAAATACTGCACAAAATACAGTGTGTAAAGCTAAAATATACCACTTTACAGAATAAGAAACTTCAGAGAAATAGCTACAAAGCAACACATATATTACTATTACAGAAACCAAACCCACTACTGAACAATGGATGGAAACCACTTTAGGTACACCACTATGTTATCCATTGTGCACATTAACATAATATAAAGAAACCTAGCTAATCACACTTATTTGCTCTGGCCACAGAAAGATGTGTACAGATGGATATACACAATTCTTCTGTTAAGTGAGGTAGTAGTGTTTGCAGTATATTAATGAGTGTCAAGAGAATTCCAAGACAATGCTGTCCAAAGCTTAACATATAACACGTGTCTGAAGCAGAACTTCAAGTCACAAACAGCATATAATATTCAGGAATTCACCTTCAATGCACAGAAACAGCATTTAAAATGTAAGGAAAATATTTAATCTTTAAAAAGATTTTAAAAGCTGAATTTTTAAAAACTGATTAAAAATGTTGAGCACGTAGAGAATAAAAGCATGACTGTTAAAGCAATGATCTGAAAGCACTTTTAAAGTGTGCAGAAAAGCAGACTGCCTTCTCCAAATTTTATGGCCTTACATTTTACAGTTTTAGCTAAGGGAGAAGTTAAAGACAAATTTCCTTTTATAATAGCATTTAGAATCATAGAATCTATAGGTTGGAAGAGACCTTTGAGATCATCAAGTTCAACCCTGTCTGTCAACTACTAAATCTTATCCTTAAGCACTTCATCTATACGTCTTTTAAACACCTCCAGAAATGAGGACTCAATCACCTCCTTGGGCAGCCTGTTCCAGTGACTGATAACCCTTTTGGTCAAGAAGGTTTTCCTAATGTTCAGTCTGAATCTACCCTAGTGCAGCTTGAGGCCATTCCCCCTTGTTCTATTGCCTATCACTTGGGTGAAGAAACCAACACTCACCTTTCTACGACCTCCTTTCAGGCACTTCTAGACAGTGGTAAGGTCTCCCCTCAGCCTCCTCTTCTCTAGGTTGAACAACCCCAGTTCCCTCAGCTGCTCCTGGACTTGTTCTCCAGCCCCTTCACCAGCTTCCTTGATCTTTTCTAGACAAACTCCAGTACCTCAATATCTTTCTTGCAGTGAGGGGACCAAAACTGAACATAGGATTTGAGGTGTGGTCTCCCTAGAGCTGACTACAGGGGCAGAATCATTTCCATACTCCCGCTGGCCATGCTGATCCAGATACAAGCCAGGACGCCACTGGCCTTCTTGGCCACCTGGACACACTGCTGGCTCATGTTCAACTGCTGTCAACCAACACCCCTGGGTCCTTCTCTGCCAGGCAGCTTTCCAGCTACTCCTCCCCAAGCCTGCAGCACTGCACGAGGTTGTTGTGCCCCAAGTGCAGGACTTGGCACTTGGCCTTGTTGAACCTCATACTACTGGTCTCAGCCTGTCGATCCAGCCTATTCAGATCCGTTTGTAGAGCCTCCTCACCCTCAAGCAGACTGACATTTCCTCCCAGCTTAGTGTCATATGTGACTTTACTAAGGATATGCTCAATCCCCTCATACAGGTAATTGATAAAGAAATTGAACAGAACTGGACTCAACATTGAGGGCTGGGTAACACCACTTGTCATCAGCCTCTGAACGGATTTAGCTCCATTTACTACAACATTTTGGGCCCAGCCACTTGGACAGTTTTTTACCCAGCAAAGGGTCTGCCTGTCCAAGCCAGTGGAAGCAAGTTTTTCAAGCAGGATATTGTGAAAAACTGTGTCAAAGGCCCTTCTTTTGTTGTTAATATATTTGTAGAATTTTTTTAATCATCTTTCACAGAATTGGCCGATCTAAGTTTGTGTTGGTCTTTAGTCCTTCTGATTTTCTGTCTACGTGACCTCACTTCATCCCTGCAGTCCTCCCAAGATGCCTACCCCTTCTTCTAAAGCTCATACACTTTCCTCTTTTTTCTGATATTGACCCAGATCTCTGCTCAGCCAAGCTGGTTTTCTCCCTTGACAACCAATTTTTAGGCAGATAGGGACGGTTTGCTCTTGTGCCGCCAGGATTTCCTTCTTAAAAAGCATTCAGCCCTCTTGGGCTCCTTGAGGACTGTCTCCCATGGACTTTAATCAACCAGCCTTCTGAACAGTGCAAAGCCTGCCCTCCGAAATTCCAGGGTGACAATTCTACTGATCCCTCTCCTTACTTCTCCTAGAACTGAGAGTTCAGAAGCAAATTAACTTCTTTCTTCACATTTTAAATCCAGTCAGGTATGTCCCTAATTTTTTTAAAGTTCAGAAACATTTAACACCACATATAAGATCAGAGAAGTCTCATTGTTATTCCAAAATAGCAAGGCTATAAAACCCCAACTGAGGTCACTGGATGGGATTCAGTTCAAGATTAGTTGTCTATCTGCAGGTGTTCAATAAGCACAGTATATGTCTAACGTCTCATCTGAGTTATCAGAGTTACAATCCAACCCAACCAAACGAGCTTAAAACCATCTTCAGAGCAGACACCCAACCAGGCAGCTACATTGCACTTTGCATTACACTGGCTGTATTTGATTAGATAGCTATCGACTACAAAAGCAGTTTAGACATCTCAGAGTTTATTCGCTTGCCCATACACTTGAAATGCCATAGAATAACAAGTTTTGTCTCCACCTTTGCTCCACAAAGCCACCAGCCTCTTAGCATCCATGCTGTATGTGCTGACCTTGTACAGTTGTCTCTGTTAACCTAAAGCATCTCAAATAGCCATAGACACCTCACTATTTTTTAAATAAGCACACAGCACTGCTAGCACAGATACAGGCACCTATATTAACATACTGATCTCAAAGGGAATCTCTTCTTCTATGTAATTAAAAATAATTTCTGAGAAAATAGAAAAAGTTATCAATTAATATGGAGTAACAAACATAGAAAAAGAAGACAGAAATGTTTTCAGGAATATATTTGTTTCATTAAGTCTAACATGCACCGTATTTCAAATTTTGCTAGTTTTGTATGGTTTAGACATAATTCCCATGCAACTGTAGAAAAAGACACAGTCATTTTGCATTAGCAGATTTTCTTGTAAACCTTTTAAAGCAAATAATGTTATACCAATGGGCAATTTTCCCCACTATTTTGATTTGCCATTCCCTCTCCAATTACTACAAAATATAGTATTATTTATAGCCTGCAATGTGTTCTACAACATTCTTAGAATTACAGTACATTTACCAGAGCTCATACAAAAGTTACAAACACCTGTGGGCACACTCCATCCTACCTTATCTGCAATAGTTCCTTTCAGCAGTGATACTGAACCAGTTTTTGTTACTTGTATCAGACTATCTCTGCTAGTGTGCAATACTGAATATTCAATAACCACCAAACATCATAAGCTTTTTCAGATACCAACAGATGCCCACCATCTTTATTTACTACCCATTACACGCATTTCCTCCACAGCAAAAGATGAAGAGTCATATGAGTAGTTTTGAAACAGCTATAATACATCTGCAACCATTCCCAACAAACCCATGCACACCAATAGGATAATATGTTTACTGAAAATCAGAAATTATTACTTCAACCACACTTCTCTCTTTCCCTGCTCCCAGTCATGCTTCAAAAGCTTCTCAGGAAAGTCTAATGATGATAAGACTTCTTATACAATCAATATGGCAAATTCAAAAATACTTACGGTTGATGTGATCAATATAGTACACACCAATCTGAGGATCATATGCAGCTTCCCAACCCCATGGGAATTCATCCCCAACACAATCCGCAAATGACAAGGGCTTTGTTAACCTAAAAACAAAGGAAAAAGTTAATGGTGTAGCTTTTCTCTCTTCCATACATATTTTTGTTGTTCACTAACTCCTATTATGACAGAAGCTAAAGAAAAGATAACAGGTAGAAAGGACAGCAAGGTCTTTTCTCCCTCTCAGACCTTAGGTTCTCAGTTGTTTTTTGCCTTATTCCATCCTTCTGAATTCATTAACTCTAAGAACATAATACAAGTTGCTGCAAACATTTTTCAGCATAACCACTCAAGTGAGAAATTCACTGCAATATTTCTCACATTTGACAGTTTAAAATTAAACAATAACCTATAGCATGTAAAAAAAAGTACACAATTATTTGTCCCCAGGATAACAGGACTCTTCAACCCTGAGTCTGTGATGACCGCACAAGACTTCAAGGTCATCTTCTCTAATGAATACAGACAAGGAACTCTGAAAAGAGACTGCAATCATCTAAGATGCAGTTAGAGGCACTTATCAATCTACATACTTGAACAAAAATAAGCAGCAGTGTGCACAGCATAAACATTTCATCAGTAACATTTAATGGGTCTTAGATGCTCACATGGTGCTTTTTTTAGGAGGACACGTAAAAAAAGTTTTGTAATTTGAATAACAGAGCACCTATTTATTACAAGAAATAGGTTCATAATAATAATAATACATGGGCTCTTTTCTAACTGAAGCTAAGTGAAGCCTTACATCATTATCTTGTGCCAGCCCCCCACCTTTTTTAAATAAATAAGTATTGAGGTTCTTCTTGAGAAACCCACAAATAAATGCCCTATCTGATATACTGATGTATTTAACAGGAATAACAAGAGACTTAAGGTTTTATTGTAACCATGGTGACAATAAGATTAGTACATATCCAGAGTTTAAAAAAAAATCCTGAGAGTACGATTATCAAGAGCAGCTTGTGGGACACATGAACATCACATTGTTCGCTCATTCCTGCGTAAGTTCTATCACCTAAGACTGTTTTTTCATGCCATCATTAAAATTCTATATGAATAAAAAGCTAACAGTCTAATTCACATATGCTTTTCTGTGTTTCAGTATTTTTTCTTCAGTTATTTTCTAACCAAAAGAAACTGTTTTATCGACATTTTTGTGAGAAATGAAAGAGAAAAGCATACTTTGCCTTCTCTAAAATTAATTGGCTTTTTTGTGTAGAAAGCACTAGATAGAAAATACTTTACAAAACCACTGAATTAAATTCTTCATCCAGCTGAGAAAATAGGAATTTGAGCATAGGCTTCATGTAGAAATCATTGTCGCACAAATATATTATTAGTATTGATGGATTTGACCTCCCAGTTCTTTAAGTAGGGCAGCATTTCATTCCTCCAAACCAGGGTTGCAGAAAGTACAAAGCAGAATCAAAATCTATTGGAATTGTGATTTTTCTATTTATTTCTTAAAAATTGTAAGCATGAATCCACTTCCTCATATTTCTCCAAAGTTTACAACACAATCCTAGGAAGGTTACTGATGCTTAATTTGAGGTCCTAAAAACATTCACATGTACAAGGCAAATGTACCAATTTATTACTGCTTACAAACTGCAATGCAAAACACACTGAAAACTATTACAAATGCAGGTAAAATTATCAATGTGGAACTGCATTTGAATCACTAGGATATAAAATATGGATTTATAAGGCAGCACAAGCAAGCTATGAGAAAAATTCTGTTTACTGGGAGTCTTCAATAAGAATGGCCAGCCACAAACACCTTTCTCAGTAGCGTGAGAAGGTGTAGTTTCTGTAATACCTGTTCTCTTTCTCATCCTTTATCTGCTATAGGCTGCTTCACAGTCCAAGAGCTGCTTTTGTAATGTAAGTCTTAAATGGACGTGACACATCCTCCTCATTATGATGCAGGAGAAGACATCACAGGAGGAGACATCAGAAGACACTGCACTGAAGCTGACTGGGGTTAAGCCTACCTGTTGTATCCTCTTCTACTGCTGATGTAAAATATGGACATTGCACTGCTCTGAGTGAGGCTGCTGTGACCCCAGCTCAGAACTGACGCTCTGCTTCTCACTCTCCTTTCTTCAGGGCAGCATCAGCTGTGCTGACAGGGTCAGGCTGGCAGCTCCCAGCAAAGTTCCACCTGCCTGCCACATCAAATACACCTGCCCAAACATTACCTACTAGTAATTACCAGCACCACTGCAAAGATTGCTGTTCTGTTTGCAAATAGTAACAGTTAGAAAGAGATGGCTCTCAGGAGAGCAGGAGAAGCCTTTCGAAGCCAGGATAGTGAATACAATCATTGTTTTAGCCAGGCTGCCCACAGCACACAGCAACCTGAACACAGGGTACCCACATCAGTGCTCAAAGGCCACTGCTCCTCAGAGGAAGCATCCACCACATACAAGCACCACACTTTTGGCGAGTTTGGCTAGTCAAGGAACCTGTGCTAACCACTAGGGCTCACCTTGCTGGGAAGAACGTGCTGCCTCAAATTAAGATTATAAAGGTGGATTTTCAAAAAACCCCAACCCATTTAGAATCATAGAACCACCAGGTTGGAAAAGACCCATCGAGTCCAACCATTCCTATCAAACACTAAACCATGCCCCTCAGAGCCTCGTCCACCCATCCCTTAAACACCTCCGGGGAAGGTGACTTAAACTCCTCCCTGGGCAGCCTGTTCCAGTGCCCAATGACCCTTTCTGTGAAAATTTTTTTCCTACTGTCCAGTCTGAACCTCCTCTGGGGCAGCTTGAGGCCATTCCCCCTTGTCCTGTCCCCTGTCACCTGGGAGAAGAGGCCAGCACCCTCCTCTCCACAACTTCCTTTCAGGTAGCTGTNTTCTTAAACTTAAAAACTTAACTTAAACATAAAAAAAAAAAGTATCTTCAACTGAATAAAAATCGAAGTTCAACATCATCCTTAGCCTTAATGTTATAATATTAACTCAAACCACAAGTCTTATGGTTCAAATAATAAAAACATTTGAAATACAATACAGCAGAATAAGGATGATAAACTATTATATGCATGCCCAGATGGTGTCAAACAAATTCATTTAGAACTCTGCATTTAAGACTTCCATCAAAGATACACACCACAGTCAGCAACAATCACGAGATGTGATTTTTAAACCACCTCTACAGGGAGGATATAATCCCTGTACTAGCCTAGCTTTTCATCTGCACTCCACACCAATTTTATTTTTAATCAAATTCTGACTACTTGCTATTACAGCTCATTCTGCAGGTCAGTCTGCAGGCCACTCTGGCCGTAGGGATGCTCTGTCCAGGTGTTATCACCTGTCAGAAATCTGACACCATGAGAATGAACAGCAGTCTCTCTCTCACTCCATAAATTAAGGCGACACTAAAAAAACCCAACCTGTGGAAAAGTACTTGAGTGACCCACTCTAGACCTTAAACAAAAGAAGAAGTGGGAAAGACAGACCCTGAAGCACAGAGAGTACTGGGAAAATTCTGCTTTGCTCAATTGCTCTTGACATTGCAGCCTTAAGATTAGAGCTATGTCAGAACTGTCCCTGAGTAGATTCTTTTAAAAACTAAAAGCTTTGTACATAACACGATCACAATTATGTAAGTGTTACATCGCCATCACTCTTTTTTTTTGTTCCAGAGTCTTTTAACAGCACAAGATTTTTGAGCCCAACACAGACTTATAAAACTGAGCAGAGAGTGGCACAAGGTGATGCTAGACTGCTTTGGGTCCTCAAAGCAGTCTTTACATAAACAGCACTTACTTTCTAAATACATATGGCAAATGGATGAGATTAACATGACATGAAGATTAAAACACAAGAGAAAATTTGCAAGACAAAAGCTGAAAGCAAAGAGTTATGAGACAGGACGTTAATAATACCTAGGAGCAAGGACTGAAGGAATCTCACTTGTATGAAGATCATTATCTGTGACATAATAACCTATGATAGACAGACTGCCATTACATTCATTAACTGTGACCCAAGAAAAATGAGGTTTATTGCACCATAACCGAGGATTAAGTGCTGCCTCTCAGGGCACAGATACACTGAAGTAGTTCATAATACTTTCTCAGTTTGTAGTCATCAATTTACAAGCTCTTAAAAGAAAGGCAGTACTCTAAAAAGGATGACTAAGTCCACCGTTAGTACACTACTAAGTTTAATCTTTTAACAAAAGTTAGGGGGTTTAATGCATACCATTAAGCTCAAGTATTCCCACCCATAAGCACTTTAAAAAAACAACAACTTAGAGAACTCCTTCCAAGTGAAGACTAATGTATTAGCCTTTAACTCATGTATAACATTTTCCCTTACTCAACCCCATATGGCTGCAATGCTCCCATTTCAGCATACGTATTCAGATGCACTCCCCAGACCAAGAGAATAAGAAGCAGGTGTGTGTAATGAGAAGTGGCAACTCCTAAGAAAACCAGGAAGCATTCTGGAATCCCACTGTGTGAACAGTATATAATTATGTTATTGCCAATCACTTCACAGATGCCCTGGGAAACCTAGGAGATGAGTACAGCTTAAGAACTGAGAAACCACATTACCTCACATCCACATTTTTCTTTGCAGTTTTCAAAATACAAAGCTAGGTAAGACCTTAAAATGTAGATTCTATAATATGTGTGTCATCCATTAACAGTTGTTACTGCATGTGCAGCCATGTCTAAGTCTGTATTTGCACCTAAAGTCAATAAAGAAGCTGATGATAATGTGAAATGGAATCTTAACTACAGACAGACTGTCAGCGCAATATTGGTCAATTTGGACAACTTTGTGCACCTTATTGCTTGATGTACTCTCTAGACCACAAAAGTACATACAAGAAAATTTTCTTCCGAAGGTCAGGATCCACAAAAAATGAGACATTTACTGTGTATACAAGGGAATGTTTTTGTTCTGTCAAGATGCAGATAACCCATGGTATTTGACACTTCTGTGACCTAAGACTATCAATATACACATTCTTAAAAATGTATGCAGACATAGAACAATGTCTTGAAAATTGCACGTATGCAAGAGAAATGATGCATTCTGCTGTACTCCTCTGACTTTTTTTCCTTAAAATCGGTTCAGGATGAAATAAATAACAACAGTGAAGCAGAGGTTGCACAAACTATGGCTAGGACCCTACTTCAACAACAGGAAACTCTGGACTTCGGTCTTTCTTCTCTTCTTAACTCCACTGATACCATCATCACTGACCTCCTTAGCATACTCTGAGACCTGATTTTAGCCACACGTTGAAGTACTATGTGAGTACAGCTTGAGATGTTTTGCTTAGATAGAACTATTTGCATCAATTTTATAAGACTGCTTTATTGTGATTTATGATATATGTGATAGAGGGGATGGAGAAGAGAGAGAGGTTACAGTAGACAGATCTGAGAAAAGAGCAAGGTGGGAAGCTGGCTGGGGGAAAACAAACCAAAACCAACTGACAACAAATCTGAGACCTCTATTACTCAATTAGAAAGGGAGAAAATGGAGGTTGGCAAGAAGCATATTAAAAATACATGAAAACTATGAACAGGTTAATCTTAATCTCTTTCAAAATTATTTCCAAGAATATTTTTTTTTGCTGTACCATGCTTGACCTACAGTCAAGACTTCGGAGTTTCGAATTCAATTGAATTCAATGAATTATAACTAGGGTCAATGTTCAACTAGCTATAGAAACTTCAACATGCATTTGAAAATTTCTCCAAACCCCAGTCACCTCTTACCCAAAAAGACCTCAGGTTCTTTGCCACACAGCAAGATTTTGTGTGAAAGTTACAGGAAGTGTCATACGGACTGAATTCCACAACCACACATGCTTGTAAACAGAATTATATATAATGATGTACATTACATATTATTTATTTACTGTTACAATGCAGCACTTGCTATTAAAGACTCCCATCCCTTCTGAAAAACATGCCTCTTCTCCAGACTCCAGCAATTAAGACAAAACAGATGATGTTATTTAGATATGCAGCAATGCAAACTTATGAAAACATAACTGAAGGAATTTGATGATGGAAGGACTGTATGCACACTTACCTGGAATCTGGGTCATTTAACTTCATACACTCTTACAAAAGGGTGTACAGAAGACTTACAAATAACAAAATACAACACTAACACAACTACTTCCCCTGAGTTCTTCCCCACAAATATTTTGTTATCACAGTGACACAGAATAGGAGCACGTGAACTGATTTCTTATTTTATTTTGCAAAAGGACAATATTTACTACTTATTTTGATCCAGTAGTTCAAGAACAGCAAATGTAAAAATTTAAATCAACTGATCAGGCAAAGGAACATGTAAGAGGAAGAAAAATGTTCTAGATTCTTCACTAGAACTGATTGCTGTCTTCAAGTTGGCTCGTAAAATCAATTCAACTCATATCCAACTTTCTAATGCCAAAGGCAGTGAGAGTTTGAAGGATCTATAGATAGATCTTCTAAGCCCATTCCAAATATCCAAAATGTGGATTTCTTATATATTCTTATATTTTCTTATATTTCTTATACAAAACTCAGGGGTACAATTCATCTCATTAACTTCTAAAGTTAGTTATCTACCCTGAACTACTCCTTTAAGTTCTCTAGAGAGACTGATTCAGCACATCTACTTAGACTTAAGATGAATCATAGCGAAGGTTTCCTTCTTTTTCTACAGACTACAAGAGTATGACCGCAAGGCTGCTTAGCCTATGTAAGGCACCTAAATTTAAAGGGGGATGAATACTATTCCAGGCAGGAGAGTGCATACAGAATGGCAAAAAACCCCAAGTTGTAGCTCCACACTCCAGGTCAGGGTGAAAGAAAGGCATTGCTGTTCCCTGTGGCTGAGGTCAATATCCATTAACTCCATGAAAGTTAACATTACATGGGGAGGACAATTCTCTCTTCTACAAATTACTGCACCTAAAACTAAAAAAAAATGCTCTTAATTTCTACTAATAATACTGCTGTCACTTCCATAATGTTAAAAAGTGCTAACTGCACCATTTACCAGCAGAAAGGGGCAGAATTTGCAGCCCATAAAATACCCTTTTGTTACATTCTTTGTTCATTCAAGTCTATAAACAAGCAAATCCCACACACAATTTCTGTCTCCAGAAAGCTCACTCATGAGTGTTGACAGACAGAATTTTAGCTTCTAAACACCATGTTCTTAACACAGTAGTACCTCCTGTTCAGGTACTAAGCCAAGATAGTATGTAGAAGTTTTTATTGCTTAGGTATGTTCTCTTTTAATAAGGTTGTTATTAGGATATATTGCCACTTTATTACGGGTATTACTTTGAAAGAGTACCTTAGCAGACCTCAGTACCACATTAAAACAAATCAAACAAGGGGTGGCAGCCCCTTTTTAAGTATAGTGTTGTAAAACAAACAAACACACTAAGCTCAAGAATCTGTTTACCTCATTCACAGGATTTGTGCAACCAGACGTTAACAGATGCCTATACTTAAAAGACAGCAAACACTCATGTTACCTTTGCTACACAAACACAGAATTACTAAAAACTGTTCAAACTAAATGTCACCCCATTCTTTTATTAGGAAAAATGCTCAATGATGTTAAGTTTTGCTGGTTTATGCCTATAGCCACTAACAGGTGCACTATTAATCTGCTCATTTCACATTACACATGCATGAATATAACAATATAGTTCACATTCAACTGTTCCTAGCTATGCTCCTAGCATTTAGATGTAGCAATCTGCAGTACAGTGACAGTATCACTGCTTTGCTTCATTGCACCTCAACCACATACTCAAAAACTAACTGCAGAATGTGAAGTCACTGAGGAGTTATACATTTTTAGGAGACAAACGTTTATTAACTCCATCAGAAAGTATTTTCTGGATATATTTAATGAATTTTCAGTTGTCTTCCAGTTTTCAGATCATTTTGCTCCTAGTAATGCAAAGATGGGTAAACCAGTCAAATTTGTTTGAGAATGGAAACTTGACCTATGAGGATACTGATTTGAGAAAAAACATACAGCTATACTATAACTTTTAATAGCCTGCAATTTCTATTCTATGATTCTTTTAAGCCCTTGAATACTTAGAGAGCAGGCCTTAAAGAAATATACTACTTATTTTAGAGTGTTTCTTTGATAAACACTTATACACACACCAATAAGAGTTATACTGAGACACACGCAATTTCAGCAACACGAAACAGATGGACACTTTTTGGGAAGCACTACTGGGATAATGAGTTCTCACAACTATGTTAGAAACTCAAAACTTGGTTTCTAGTATTGGATTTGTACTGACAGTGGTTTACAACATCTCCCATATTACAAGTGAGCTGTAGGTTTATGTAAATAGGACTAGACCACTTTCAATGTCATTTCAGAGAACATTTAAGACCTTGAAAAATACCATTTCCTTAAAAAATTCTTGTCTACCTAGACAAGCAAGCACAGGTGAACACAATATTGAGTTCATGAAGCACATAAATATCAAGCAGAAACTAAAATCTAATCTACTTTCCATTCTCATAGGGCTTGGCAGTTTTAAAACCTTTTTGATTACCGAAGAAGCTGTTTCTTCTATGTAATTTAGGCAAAATACTCAAGGCTGTTTTGAAATGTTCTGCTGAAAAGGACAGTGTGTTGAACAGTGTTGCAGTTCCCAGTCCAAGAGCCCTCCAGAGAGCCAGCTGCATTAATAGTGCCATATGAAATGGCAGTAGCAGCCCATTATCGGTTCTGACTGCTACTGCCAAAAGCCCTTTTTGAAGACCAACTCAGTTTCATACTCTGTAACAAGGCACACAACCATTCACCATATTCAGTAAGTACTGTTTAGAAATAACAAGCTGATACCTCACCAATGACTGGTTTGGCTGACAAGCACTTGCTACAGTAAAAAACTGTACTCCATTCCACAAATGTTTTTCCAGGAACTACTCTTCTTGATTTAGTTAAACATTTAACTGCCAAGGCAAGGCTGCAAACAAACCAACTAACCTTTCTGAAACTCTACTACAATGAAAAAAACCTAAATTCAATATATTAGTACATCACTTACAAAACTTGTACAACACCAAACCCCAGAAACGAGACAAAACGTCTTAGCTTCCAGTATCCATTACAAACAGCTGTTCTGAACCAGTATGACCACGTATTTAATAGAAAAGATGCACTTTACATTAAGAGCAACAAGTTACTTAAAACAAAAATCAGCTTATATCTGCACAGAATTTGAATCCACCTATTTTAACTGCAGCACAAGCTGAAGAAAAACAACTACAGAATGAATGCTACCCCTTTAGACAAGAGGCATAAACTGAAGGGATGGATGTTACCTCAGAAGGGCCAGTAAAATCTGCATAAGTAGTGAACTGAAAAAAAGAAAAAGAAACCCACCAAGGAACTGAGGGGACCCCCAAACCAAATTAAAATACCTATTAAACATAAAAAGCAGAACTCTTTTATGATAGAACACAGTTATCCCAAAAGGGTCTTTTCTACTTCATGTAACAGTTTTGCAAGTGTCCTGTAAAATCACCAGCAATTAAGTGATTGCAATATATTTAACAAAAAACACTATCCTTTTTATTTCTTTACTTTAAAAGACTTCATAGATCAAAAATTCTACGCAGCCCCAAACTCCCTAAGCTTTACACAATACAGGGAAGTTAAGGATGAAAATCTGCAGGTCCTCTAAGGATCTTGCCTGGTTTCTCCACAGAAAAAAACAGTAAATGGAGAACCGATGCCCTTCTCTCAGCCACACACAGGACAGGAAACAAGCAAACTAAGATGACAAATTAAGACTTCAGCACAGGAGGTAGAAGATAACAGAAGGTGAGTGGAGAGGGAATATGCTGCCTTCCCACTTACTCCAACATCCTACATGCATGTTAATTCCTGATGTAAAAATACGTTATAAAAGCAATGAAGCAGAGCATAACCGCCCCTTCCCAGTTACAAAGGGGTTAACATTAGCTCAATGTCAGCTCACTCTGTCCCTTCACAGGTGCTTCAGAAAAGGCACAGGAACTGAATAGCTGAGACCCAGAAGGGGAAGAATGCTTTTGGGAAGGAAGGGACCCTCACCCACTGGTTGCAGGACCAGGTCAAACTGCCTGCTGGCATGGGGGTTTTGTTTCCCTTTTCCTTTTGATTATGATAAACTGTTTTGGCTTTCCACTTAACAATTACCATCAGTGAAGAGAAAAACTGCACACTGAACACAGCTATGCATTTTGCTACATCATTTTATCCTTGAAGGTACTTAAGTGAAAAGGAGAACCAGTATTTTTTGGCTCAGCTTCTGGCTATTTGGTTTTGTAGGGGAAACCCCCCTAACAAAATCACTATTTGTAATATGTTTGACCCTTTAACATTGCCAAGTTCAACAGAAAGATGACATTTTGAAAGGTTAAGGGAGAAGTGGGGACAGAGAAGTGGAAATGGGTAATGCCATGAATGTTTTCTCCTGCGTTTTTCTTGACGCAGCAGTTGGTCTTGCGCTGGCATGTAAGCACTGTAATATTAGACACCTGGAATGTGAGGAATGTCTGATAACCATACCCTAGCATAGGGATAATTCCACAGCCATGAACCAACAATATGACCTTTGAGCTTTCTCCTGGAAAGCTCAAATGCAGTGACATTATGAAAAGGCTATTACGAGAAGTGTTGCTACAGGTTATTTGTATATACATGACTGTACACTGTTGATAGAGGGAAACCATGTTGTCATCAATAGAGGACACTTAAGAAACTTAACTATTACTTTTAATCTAAGTCCATAAACACCAGGATATTTTTCCAGTAATTTTAAGTGTTCCCAATCCTGAAATCCCTACCTGCAAACTTGACTTGGAAACATCTTCCTTACCTGGAACCACTCTGCTTCTCATTTCATACATTTATTACTGAACTACTACTCTACAACAGGAAGATGTGCCCTTAAAAATACACAAGTGAAAAACAAAACAAAACCCCAAATCAAACAAAAACACCACCACCCCCAAACCTAGTCAAGCATCGGTTTGTGAAATTCAAAAAACTCACAAACTCAGCAATAGTTTTCATATACAAACAGGAGTAACTTCTGTTGCCAGAAACTTACCAGTTAATTGAAGCGTAATATAACAAATCAATAGGAGAACATCCATAGGTTAAAAAACTTTCATGGAATAAATCAACAAAACACTTTATAATAAAGGATTTGTAGGTTTGGCTATCAGTAAACCACTAAGTATCAAAAGCAGTCTTCCTAGCAGATAGTTAGCTACTAAAGGGTTAAATACAGGACATTTCTGTAGTGTGAAAATTACATCTGGGAAAGAGAAATGCATTTCAAAGAAAGAACACAATCAAAACCAGAAATTAATCCTGATAGCTAATGTCAGCATTGAAACATATTCCCTATCCCTAATCTTCCCCCTTCCTCCTTTATGTAATCTCACACACGCTCTAGTCCAAATCACATCACTACTCACCTCATCAGCTACAGAAAATGATTTGGAAAATTTTGTTCTGTGAACTCCTCTTCACTCGTGCAAACAAATGCTTGCATTGCAAGGAACCTTTGGCTTTATCAAGAGGACATTTAAAGACCCTTCTTGCCTAACTTTGCTCCCACTGAAGTCAGAAGGAATGCTACCAGTTTCAGTAGCAGAGAATTTAAATCTGTGACAAGCACATCTGAAAAGTACCATCCATCTGAACATCTCAGATAACCTCACAAACCTGCAACTTTAGCACTGTGAACAACTCCAGTCAAGTACACCTACCACTGCAGAAGAAGGGAAGAGAAAATTTAACTGTCCACTGTCACTGCAATCTGGTTACAGACCTACAAGGGGAGCCTCTCATGGGGGAAGCACCCACTCTAGCCAATATTCTCAATACTAAGTCCTTCATATCCCAATTTCTACCTTCTCATCTAACCATTTGTTTTGTAACAATTTTTAAGGCATATGTCACTAAATCATGAAGTGTTTTGCAGTACATTGCAGCTCCTGTTGCAAAAAAACTGAGCTAGATTAGAGTTCAAATGGTACGCAGCCACTGGGCCAATGTCTGGGTATCAGTAGATGTTACTTCCAGATGCCACAGGAGAAATGTGTTAACAAAATTAAAATGTGTTAAAATGTAGTAGGGATGGTGATATAAGGAAAACAAACACACCTCACTGATATGATATAGCTGCAAGCAACATATCTTAAAAAGGGGAATATATTTGTATTTTAATATTAATAAGAGACCTTAAAGTCTGCCAACCGTTGCTACGAACAGTTCAGAAATTTCCTTCAAATCGTTTCATCTATAGTTTCATAGAGGACAGCCTCTAGAAAAATCTTTACATTCTTGAGAGCTGAGTGATGGGAGCCAAAGCCTGATTTAAATATTAATAAAACTGCACTAAACTGAAGTAATGGATAACGGCTGTAGCAGATCTGTATAAAGCAAACATACTTAGTATCAGGCTTAAAAGTGCAAGATGCTGAAATGCCAGGGTACTGTAAAATTACAGTTATAAGAAGATTTCAGATATATGTTCTGGTCTACATTTAATCCCTCCCACAAATTATTTACATATATTTATAGGACTCTAGTTCACAATGCTTTTATTAAAATTAAACTTTCTTTGTATATTCCAATACACTCCCAAAATAGTATTATATTAAACAAAATCAACACAGAGTTACTTCAGCACCTTTATTGTTTTTACATTTCTTTATTTACAAAATTAACTGAGCTTAAGTTTTAGATTAAATATATTCCTAGTGGCAGTAAGGTTTGAGAAATGGGAAATATGCAACAATTATCCAACAGGAAATATCTAAGTGTTCTGCTGTGACTTCCTTCCCATAGACCTACTCCCAGAAACTGCCTGAAAAAAAACACCCCAAAATCTGTAACAAATGCAGCACATTTTCTTGTGGTCAGTAGCAGGAACACAACACATTACACAGTTTATTGCAGCATGGCTTTCTATTTAAAAAAACCCCAATCCAGCTTTTGTCTATCATGTCAAACTGACTAAACATCTTTCAGGTCAGATAGGCTTTTCAGTTCCTAAAAGGGTAAAGTGAAAAAGAAAAAAAAGTAGGGATGGTGATAAAGAAAAAAGCACCGAACCCTTCTATACCTTTCCCCTACCCCCCAGCATACAATTACTTATCACACATCCCTCTTCACCAAGTACATTTGGCATGAGCAGTAGTTAAGAGCCAAAGAAATACTTTCAAGGCAGTAATTTGTAAAGATTGCTGAGGAACTCTGTGAGACACTGTAAATGGGAACCTGAAGCTGCCAGATGAGCTAATTCTCTACTTGCAGACTGGAACAGAGCTATCTATCCTACCAACATGTGAAAATGCACTACCTTCAGGTTTATTAGCAGTTTGCACCACGGATCTTAAAAGATTATTCTAATCTAGGTTAAAGTATTACTTCAGAGAATACAGTACATATTGAAACCTAGTCCCTGCCTGTGGTTGCTAATATAATAATTTCCTCAAATATGCATACAAACATCAAAACAATATTTACAATACTCCCCTAAGTCCTGTCTTTCTAGGTGAAAGTATGTGCAAGAAAGGGAAAGATGCTGGGAACACGAGAACGAAGTTGTTGTGCCTGTTTGCTTAAGATGACAGTTGGAAACACAGAACTCAAAAAAAAGTACGCACAAAAATCTATGAAGAGATTTTGTACCACTGAATCACTTTTAATTGGACCAAAAGGCACTAAGTATATCTGCCAACACCACTGAAGAAGTCACTCAGTTCCCTGTGGATGGGTGGCTCTTTGAATCAGCCCAATGTTTAGCAGAAGCCAAAATGCCAAAAAAAACTTTGAAGGAAAGAAACATAAAACAAAATGGAAAACATCACCATACAATTTCTATAAAGCTATTGTGTGTTTACATTTTAATACTGTGTTCAGCTCTGGTAGCCCCATATTTCCACACCACAACAACATCTGGAAGGTAAAAGCAGGCACTGCTGATCAGAATACAGACTGTATATGCAACTAAACAGATTAAGATTATTCATGTTCAAAGTTGCTTATCCTATACAAAGAAAGTAACAGTCAGCGTTTACCATTTCTCACACTACAAGGAGACACACAGTACAAAAGAGCAGGTTCAAAACAAAGTTCTGGAACAACACAATCATATTTGGACCGCACTGTTGCAGTATTTTGCTGAGGTCCAAACTGTAATTGCTTTCAAAACCACAACCAACAAAAAGACGATCTATCCACAATGACAGTAAACATGATATTCCAAATGCAATTATTTTCCTATTGGAGTTTCTATTCTAAATGCATTCTTCTTCCAGAAACATTCAGAAAGATTAATTAAATGTGCCATTCCTTCCTTTCCCAAGGCTATAATGACTGGCAATTGGAATTGTAAAGACAGAAACCATGTTAGATACAGTCCCTTGTCTGAAAGTAAATTAAAAGATTCTAGCTACACATAAGCTGCTGACCTTCACATTAATAATGAAAAAGACATCAAACTAAACACACGCACAAAAGAGAGGTGATACTTTTCAAGACAGCTGCTACAATAGCAGCATAGCTCAATAGGATGCCACCATCTGCATTCAGAGAAACTGTCAGGTTGGAAGAGACCTTTAAGAT